>OVBA01006867.1:0-15997 GCA_900406435.1 Lepidium aucheri
GAAAACTGAAAATATATAAGAGTAGAGGTTTAGAGATTCTTCTCCAATGGGTAGAGATCCAAAATATTCTCCTCTAGGTTATAACAAACATCTGCAACTTTTCTAATCTGAAAAACTCTCCCTAAAAACGTGTTTTTGACCTAATATATAGAGTAAACCGAACTGGTACAAAAATAAGGAAATCTGGTTTTCGCTTNGTTTTCGCTTCGCAGGATTATTGATCGATTGATCCTTGAACTGCTCGATCGATCAATGTTTCTTCATTCGATCGTAAAGCTTCCAAGTCATGCAAAGGATCGTGCGTAACTTCTTCTTAGATACCTTGATCGATCTTTGAGTGCTCGGTCGTGCAATAGATCGTGCGCACAATATAGACATACGGAGGTCGATCGTGTCAAGCATGATAAGTTGATCAATGGATCGAGCGTAGTCTTCTCCTTTAAAGTTGTGGTCGATCGATCTTGGTGTTGATCGATCGATCCTTTGTCTCGTAGTGGAAAAATCCAAAGTTAAGCTCAAATCTTGCTCAGCATAATGAATCCAAAGTATCCTTGCATTTTGTACCTGAAAGGACTCTAAAAACACTACAAAAACTAAAGAAAACATATGAATTGTAAGCTATAAGTAGGTATAAACGAGGTATATCACTTTCCGTGACACGACTGGATATTTCATTCTCCATAAACAAGCTTGCTCAATTCATGCACCGTCCAACAACTGAGCATTAGTCAGCAGTAAAACGGTAAGGTACCTAAGTGGAACACAATCTAATGGGCTCTACCATTGCAGAGTCAACAATCCATCACTACATGGTTTCACAGATGCAGATTGAATGGGAAATAAGGATGGCTACACTTCCACCATTGCCTACATCGTTTATCTTGGAAACAATCCCATTGTTTGATCATCCAAGAAACAAACAGGCATAACAAGATCATTAAACCGATGCTAAATACTGAGCTCTATGCTCAGCAACAGTTGAGCTATGTTGGATATCTTTTCTTCTTCAAGAGTTTGAAATTTTCCACTACAACTACACTAACGATATAATGCGACAACATTGGATCTACATACTTATTTGCTAACCAGGTATTTCACTCAAAATTGAAGCACATAGACTTAGATTTTCATTTCGTTCAGAAATTTATGTAGAGTGGACAGCTGAGTGTTACTCATGTCACCTTAGAAGATCAACTAGCTGATTCTCGCACCAAACCGTTACCATGCACATGATTTCACGATCTATCCTTCAAGATCAAACTTTCCTCTCGCCGTCCATCTTAAGGGAGCATGGTAAACATAAAGCATATAGCCATTATAGTTATGTGTAAATATACATTTTCCTTGTATAGAGACCTTGTGCCTTGTATTTAGAGTGGTGACAACATTAAACGATATCATAGGCGAAGCAAAAAAATAATGTCCTAATTGAACAAAGATAAAATCTACATAAAAATAATTTCTATCTTCATATAACAATTTACAAATAAAATAAAAATTAGCAAACAGATATTAACAGTAATATATATATATATATATATATGTGTATATTTCCACTTTAACCAAATTTTTTTTTAACAAATTTGTTTCAATAAATATAATAGTCAAATTTTTTGTGAGAAATAGTTGAACAAGTTAGAAAATTATGACACATTAAACTATTAAATTATCATTATTTGTAGACTACAAATTTTCAATACTAAAAAAAATCTAAATATTTATTCGTATTTTTAAAATTATTTATGTGTATATATATTATTTATGATAAAATGCTTAAAGTTTTAATTCTATAGCACGGTCCTACTTGTATATATACTTTTAGTTTAAACTTTGCATTAGAGATTTAAACCTATAATCAATACATAAAAACATAATATTAACAGAATATTACTTAAGATGAATATGCAATCAAAGTTCACTAGATTAATTTCTAAATTGGTTTGATCAACAAAAATTCCTATTTAAAATTGTTTGACCAGCGAAAATTCATATTTAAATTGTCTTAGTTAGCAAAAGTTCATATCAAAATTGCTTTTGTCAACAAAAAATTATATTTATATTGTAATATATTGTAGTTCGTATTTAATTTGGCAAGTTTGTGAGATTGAATAATTTATCTAAAAGGGAACAAGAGGATAGCAGAAAACTTGGCTAACTGCAACGATTGGATGATAACAGCCAGTCCTATTGATTGAATTATTTTGTGCCTTATGGTGCTGTATCGCTCTGTTTCTTTTAATCCATTATAATTGTACCATATTATTAACCTTTTAGTTGTAACCATTTAAATTATCAATGTTTTAAAGCTTCAAAGCGAAAAAAAAAACCCGAATAGTAATGGAAGTTAACTTGTCGTTACTATCAGTTAAAATTAACGTTTTCATACATAAATTAGCTTAGTCAAGGCTAATTCATATTTTATTTGGTTTGAGTGGCAAAATCATTCAAGTTAATATTCTTTTGACCATTTTCCAATTTTGAAAGCGGTTTTATAAAATAAGAAAAGCAATTATTAAGATTAATGGGGTTTTTCTATTATGGTACAAATAAGTAACTTTATGAATAAGATCGGGCTCATGATATAATTCCACCCAAATTATTATATATATTACCAGAAACATTTGAAGTTTATCTCTTTTTTAATTATACACAAAATTAAAATTAAAACTCTAATTCCACTAAAACTATTATACATTGCACCATAAACATCTGAAATTTGTCTCTCTTAATTACACACAAAACTAAAACTAAAAACCTAATTACATCCGATGAATTTTAAAATTTTATGAAAATAAATATAAATACTCAATCTAAACCCGATCTATACCTGAACCGACCTAGATCCAAAATTAAAATACTCGAATGAGTCTTAAATCAATAGAACTGAAAATCCGCATAAATTCTACCTGAAAATGACTCTGTTGACGAAAAACTATTTCGATCCTTCAAGTATTTTTGATGTTATGTATGATAGTTCCTTTAAAATTAGATTTTTGACTTTAATTTTGTATGTAATTGAGAAGAATGGCAAACTTCAGATACTTCTAGTGTTATATGTGATAATTTAGATGAAATTAGAGTTTTAATTTTAGTTCTGTGTGCAATTAAAAAAAAAGGTAAACTAAAAGTGTTTTTGGTGACATATGCAATAGTTTGAGTGGAATTAGATCGTCACAAAGAGAAACAGAGGATGAATGTTTTCTGTATTGCCTTTCAAAAAGGATACAAACGTATATGTAGATGAATAAAGCTATAATCAAGGAGAAACTACAGCGATTAACCAAGATCTACGATTTCTAGGAAAGGGAATAATCTAATAAATATATTTAATTACAGAAATTTGCTAAACCAGATATGAACCGAGTAAACCGTTTTCCAATACCTACACCAAGGTAGAGAATACAGATTCAATATGCCTAGCTTGGACCTGAAAGTGGCAAAACAATCTCGACCAAATGGCTTAGTAAAAATATCAGCGAGCGGTGTTAAGGTATCAATATGTTGCAGGCGAATGCTCCGTGTCTTCACTTTGTCTCTAACAAAATGCAAATCTAACTCCACATATTTTGTTCTTTCGTGGAAAACTAGGTTAGTGGCTATGTATATAGCAGACCGATTATAACAATAAAGATTCATCGGCTGAGCATGTGATATACCAAGAGTGTGCAACATCCGCTTTAACCATAATAACTCTTGCGTTTGGTATGCAATTGACCTAAACTCAGCTTCAGAAGATGATCTACTCACAATTTTATGTTTCTTCGTCTTCCACGCTATTGCTGAGCCACCCAGTTGTACTATATATCCAGAAATAGAACATCTTGTCAACGGACAACTACCTCAATTAGAGTCACACCAAACAATTATTTGTAGACTGGCGTTAGCTCTGAACAAGATACCTTTTCCATGATCTGATTTTAGGTATCGAACTAGGCGAAGAGGAGCTTTCCAATGACCTTCATGTGTACTCACAAACTGTGAGAGAATATGCACGGAGAAAATCAAATCAGGTCTGGTTACTAGAAGACATATAAATATTCCCAACAATCGGCGATAAGGTGTTGAATCGGCAAGCAGTGGAGATTTTGAAAGAGCCAACTTCTGATTCTGTTCCAGGGGAAAGGTAGCTAGCTTTGAAGCGAGCATATTTTTTTCTTTCAAAATGTTCGTCGCATACTTGCGTTACATAAATATATACCAGACTTGTTCCTTGCAACCCCAATACCTAAGAAATACTTCAAAGGTCCAAGATCTTTCATATGAAATAAAGATGCTAAGTAATCTTTGAATGACTAAGTAGCTTTTCAATTGTTTCCCGTGGTGATGAGATCATCAATATATACAAAAATATGTAATCTAACACCATCTTTAGCATAGGTAAATAAGGAGTTGTCTAACCAGGTTTGTTTGAACCCGTATTTGAGTAAGGCTCAAGATAGTTTTTCACACCAACATTGTGGACCCTGTCAAAGGCCATAAAGAGACTTTTTTAGCAGACTTGATTTTTGTTTGATGTATGGAATCCAAGAGGGAGTTTCATGAAAACCTTGTCTTGTCAATCACCATGGAGAAAGGCATTGTGAACGTTCATATATAGACCTCGCAGTTGCAATTGCAAGCAACATCCAAAAACATTCAAATTGTGTTCATTTTGGCTACACGTGCATAAGTCTCCCCAAAGTCTTCACCTTCAATTTGCTTATTTCCTAAAGTAAACAATCGATATTTGAATCGTTCAACAGATCTATCGGATTTAAATTTTACCTTAAACACCCATTGACTGCCAATGGCACGCTTTCCCATTGGGAGATCAACTATGTCCCATGTTCCGTTTTCCTCAAGAGCTAAACCTTCATACCCCATAGAATCACACCAATGTTCCTTGCATTGCTTGACGGAAATGTTTTGGTTCCTTAGTTTCAATCATCGCTGTAACATATGCTATGTGAGCTTCAGAAAACGTTGTTGGTGAATCAAGTATTCGATACACAATTTTCATTGATTTTGCGACTGATTGAACATCCACCAAATTTGTTTTTGTAGATTTTGTAAGTTGAACAACAAAGTTTTGAATGTTGATAGAGGGGACTTTTCAGTGGTATCCGTGGCCAAGTTCTTCAACCAGATATGGAAGTTATGGCACCTAAGGTGGTGGTGATGTAGGTTGATCGGCCGAAATTGTGGAGATTGATGGTTCATCGATGACAGCAAGAGATGATTAAATATCATTATGTGGGCTTTGTATTACATCAGGTATTGGAGCTTGAGTTTGAGTTTTTTCATTTAAAAGATAGACCAGACCCCTCTTGAATAATCGTCAACTAGTGTCACAAAATACTTTGCACCACAGTAAGAAGGAGTGTGGTAAGGACCCCAAAGATCAACATGAACCAATTCAAAAATATGAGAACTTTGGTTATTGCTTAGAGGAAAACAATCATGAGTTTGCTTAGAGGGAGACAGATTTCACATGCTTTATTTTGAGAAATGAAAACTGAAACATTGGGAAGCAAAGCAACAATTTTCGATGAAGGATGACCCATTCGATCATGCCACGACTGATGCGTGGTGTCTCCTTTAGTGGTGACATCAGCTACTGTCTCCAAGCATAAAAAATGAAAGGTTCCACCAACACATTTATCCACCCTAATCACAATCCTAAAAATATGGTCTTTGATGACAAAAAACTGATCAGCCATCTTAAAAGCACAGGCATTCTCATCCAAAATTGAGCAACTGAAATTAATTCAGACTTGAGCTTCTCAATATAATACATTGATTTCAGAATTAAGTGTGGTCATATGCGTATCGAACCAGCTTTTACTAAAACTTGCTCACGACCATCAGCCATTATAATTAACACAGGTGGCATATTTCGAAAGTCAGACAACTTATCAAAATGACATGTTAGGTGATGAGACGCACTTTTATCAAGAATCCAAGGTGTGAGAGGCGTACCTAATAACTTTTTGGTAGAGGTGCTTGGTTCTTTGCGTGCATTGAGTATACTTTTCGAAATATGCCATTGATCCTCATTTAATCTGTTGACACCATCTCTGTCGTTATTAATGATGACATAATTGGCATGTTCACCTGGTGGTTCAAAATGAGGAACGTACACATGATTTGCATACTGCACTTGACCATGTCCTCCTCCAGATTCATCACTACCTCCATGTCCTTTGCCAAGTAATACGCGTCCTTTAGGGTTGCCACCCCACCACTCGGGATAACTTATCACTGCAAAGCACCAATCTACATAATGTCCAGACTGGTTATAGAGAGAGAGCAAATTGGTACATCTGTCTTTCCATTAGGTTTGGGTTGTAATTGCTTTGCGTGAGTGGCAAAAGCAGTAATGCAGTAGAAACTTCAGAATTAGTGCTCATATTTTTTTCTCATGCACGAGGTTGTATACCTCTTCAAGCAGCAGAAGCAAAACACGAGAGACAATGCTTGAATGGACAGCAAAAAATTGGTCATCAAGATCATACATGAATTGGTGCATTTTGTCCTCTTCACCATCAGTTTCTTGAAGAGTGGAGAGAATACATGTGCACTTACCACAACGACATGTGCACAGTGGTCAATGAATTGAGAGACTATCTCAAATCTTGTTCAGTTTCCCAAATTAGGATTCAATAGCCAAGCCACGTTGCTTACAATATGTTAGCTCAAATTTCAATTGTTGTAGTTTCGAGCCACTCATCAGAGAGAACCGTTTTTTGAGATGATTCTAGAGATCATGTGCAACATCATGATGTGTGATGGTGGAGCAGGGAGAGGGTTCAATCGTCATACGTATCCAAGACTCAAGTAAAGCATGGATCATTTTCCAATCTTCAAAGTCAGAAGAATCTTCAAGTGGTTTAACAATAGACCCATCGAGAAGACCAAATTTTTTCCTCGATGTGAATGTTGTCTACAATCCGGTGGCACATTCATAATAGTTGGTACCATTGAGAAGAGGAAGAGAAATCACAACGCCAGGTTTTTAGTAGATGACAAGTCATATGTAGAAATTGTTCTTCGTACTTCAGTTGCAGCCGAAGTGGCTGAAGTTGATTCAGAGACTGAACACACCTGCCCCATCTGAACCGATCATACCCAACGAAAGTGGCCCGATTTATCTGATCCAAAGTTGATCCTATGATGGACTATTGTCGAGACTAATAGCTAGACAGACCATTGTCTCGAGGAGGGTGTGAAAATATCTCGCATCAGAAGTTTAGATGGGACTTGACTACTATATATAAGATAAGGGTCTCTCCACTCATTATCAATTAGTTTTGAGTTGGAAGCCCACAATTTAATACGTCAACCCATTAAAATTTAATTCTCTTCATCCTAGAAAATATTTAGGTGATTCGACAATTAGAGACAAATATAGTTTAACTTTTTATATGCTCGATACTATTGTTGTTTGTTTGTGCATCTAGCTGCTGTATCCAAATGGAGCTGCTAGATGTTGTTAGTTTGAGCAAATAATTGTGCATCATGTAAATATAACATCTGCATTACTTATTGCATCTCAAATTCCTAAAATTTCAAGATGCATTTTCATAATGCAATATGTAGTTTTAGAATTTTAAAAAGATGAAATTACCCTTAATTATGACTAAGAATTATATCCAGCAAATTCATTGATATCACACGAAATTGGGTTTAGAAGATTTTGGAGGTTGGATCAATCTGGGAAGGGAAGAAACAACGATTAAAGATGGAGAAGAAGAAGACAACGATTTATGGGAAGAATGCATTTACTATAGTGTTGATAATGAAGAAGAAATGGAAAGACAGTGTTTGATAGAGAAGAATTTCCGCAGATGCTGAGGAAAATTCAGGTAGAAGACGCACAGATGGTTACAAAATTGTCGTTTCTGAGAAATTTAGCTCATTAAATCCCTAAAATAAAGGCGAGATTGAATTCAAAACCTTAATGTTTATGTGTTTTTGATTTAAATCGTTGTTTTATTGATTTTGTTTTCGTTGGAACAGCCTGAGAATTTGTTGAAGAATCAAAAAAATGAGATTTGTGACTTCCTCAATTGAGCAGAGGATGAGTCTTAAGGTTATTTCTGATCAACAGGAGGAGAACAACAATGGCGACAAGGAGGAAGAGAAGAAGCAAATTAATCCAGCTGTTGCTTACAGAATAGCTGCTTCTGCACCATCTCGTTGCCTTTCTCAGTTAAAATGATGGTAGATCGTCCCTGCTAAACGCTCTTACAAGATAGTGGGGTGTTGTAAGAACATCTGACTAACCTGGACTAACCCAGGTATTCCTCTGTCTGAGAATTGATTGCTTGTATAACTTAAACTTTTTCGGTACTAACAAAGGGTTTATCAACTACAGACCATCAGTTTCTCTGGTCTTGGTCCAAAGGCTCGGTTTGTTGATTTGTCAGGCTACGGCTTTGCTTTTGCAAAAGATGACGTTAAGGAAGCCTGGGAAGGTCACGTAAGTATCTGCCCCTAGCTATGATTTATAATGTTGATAAACGAATATGTTTCAACAAGAAGTAATCTGTAACGGGTATGCCTTCTTGTTGACACCAAATGGGGTATGAAGCCAAGAGACCAGGAACTTATTACTCTGATGGAGAGGTGAAATCATTAATGTTGCTCAAAAATTTTCCTTACGTCATGTAGTTAAGTGTCTTACAGCCAAAAACTGAACTGCAGAAGTTGAAAGCAAACAGATCTATTTTCCAGCCTCTGGTATGTATAAACATGATCTAGCAAAAGTTTGTTCTTAGTTCTCTATGGCTACAGAATAAGATGAGACCTAAGAAGGAAATTATTGATGTTTAATGAATGAAGATGATGGTATGCTCAAAATCAGGAGCTGGCAGAGAAAACTCAAGGACTGAAGGGGAAATGAAATTGTATGTATTGTATGAGAAAAAGGAGAAGTCAAAATGTTGAGGTGCAGAGAATGATGAATGGTATGATGAAGAGATCCAACTAAGTTCGTAGAAAGTGTCACCAATCACTTTGGTTTTTATTGTTCGTTTTTATTTGTTTATTATTATTTTGTATGTCCTTAATTCAGAACATCCGTGTGTTGTTTGTTTTGGTTTTTGGCTTCTTTGTTTGGTATTGATAATATCAAGGGTTTTAATTTAGAAGAATGAGACAGACCCACAAAATGATTTAGCTTCAAAATTTATTCTCTTACAATATTCTGTACTTTTAATTTTCTTTTCATATTTACTTTTAGTTTTCTATTAAATTTTCAAATCATGTTTGATAATATTATTAAGTTTTTAAAATTAACTATATTGATAGTTTTCCGAAAAACTCTCCAATGCTAGCTAAAATAATAAGGGTATAATCTACAAATTGACTCTTGTCCGACATGTGTCAGCAGCAAACTGTATTCCAATGTCTCTTACTTAGACAAATGATATAAAGACTGTTAAAGCTGGATGTAGCACAAAGGTTTTAAATCTGACTCTGAGATTATAGAGGGAGAAAAGGTAAGGATTCTGAGTAGTTCAAAGAACAAGAAGATTGCTCAAAGTAAAGATGCCGAGTTTGATGTTATTGCTTTAGCTTGAATGCCAAAAAGCCGATCTTTTTTTTCGAAGGATTTCTACCTCTATTTATAATGCATAAAGGTGGTTACAACTGATCAAATATAAGAAAGATTACATTTATGTTTAGATTCAAGCTAATCTAAAGTATTTTTGTTAAATTTTAGGAAACTTTCTATTTCAGAATAAGAAAATTTATATTTCTTTTTTAATGACGTGTTGCCCGAGTTCTCACTATTTTGACAAGTAACCGAGAAGGAATTCTTCTAAATTGGTAATGAATATCAAGAAGAATCTTCAGCTGAACCATCGAGATGGGTCTTGAACTGAATTGCCGAGTTGAAGACTTACGAAATCTTTGAACATTAATTGTTTCCCATGGACCAAAGTGATATCTTAGATCCACCTCCAACAATTGTCTCCCCCAAACTCGGAAAGTTAATTAGGGTTTCCAAGTCGAAAAATTTAACATGCTTCGTGAATCTTTGGTCCATGTGTCAGTTAGCGATTGGGTCATTGCATGTCGATTCGGCTCCTGGAAAATCCCTATAAATATTGTGCTTCGTTTCATCATTTTTTTACCTTTGTCTGAGTTGAATCTTATGGACGATTCTGACAATAATATTGTCGTTCCCCGTAGAGTATGTCAATTTGGTGCTGCTTCTCGCCAACTTTCAGTCACATTCGTTCCTGAAAATCGTCTTGAAGGTTTGAACAGATGGCACAATTCTCTCGATGTTTGTCCTACGGCTATCACTAAGAAGAAGTTGCAGAGGGTATTCAAATTGTGCTCACTATGAAGAATGTCGATATTTGAATTCCTAGACCTCGTGATAAACTGTGGAGTCCTCTAGATGGTTACATGGCCATGTATTACTGGTGGTTCATAGAAGCCAAGATCGGGCTCTCGATTCTTGATCTTCTCTCCGAGTACTGCTATGCTCGAAGGATTGTAATGACTCAACTCGAGGCTACTGGAATAATGGATATGACAAACTTTTGTGTGAGCGATCCTCAAAAGGGGACTTTCATCGTTAAGGCCAAAAAGGTCTTTGCTTTTTAGACGAGCCTACTTCCAAAGTTTCAAACTGGAAGAACCGTTACTTCTTTACTCGTCCTAACGAATGTATTTTTGTTAACGACCATTTGAGATTTGAGATTGCTTGGGCCAAGAAATCAGGTAGAATTTTAGGCGTCGTGGTACTCGTCATTCTTATTTTCCGACTTGAGCACTTATTGTTTATTGTTTTTACTATACTGAAGCATCCAAAATCTTGTCCTCCCATTCCGAACCATCAGGATTTGGTAGCCAAGCTTCTCGGGGTCCCTCGGATTAGTTGGAAAAGATTACCAGTTGGTCTTTTCAAAAGGACAGATTCTCGCCTTTCGAGAGGTAAGCTCAACTCGAATACGACATTTTAGCCCCTTTTAAAATTATCACCAGTTACCATATCCCATAGAAACTCTTTGAGTTGGAATAGGTGTTGAAGACTTTACTATGCCCAATGTTATGGATGACCTTGATGCCATCCTCGATCAAGCTTTGCCTCAGTCTTTTGAAGCTAAGATACTTTCGGCTAAGGGTGTTGATCCTCAATTGAACGAAGCTATGGAGACTGAGCATCTCCGAATTACCAAAACTGCCAAGACCAAGTTGAGAGGTCTTGAGATTAATGAGCCGACTCGTAACGTTACGACTACTAAAAAAGGTTTGTAAGAGTTCCAAGGGATCCTCGTCCTCCAAGAAGGCCAAAACCTTGGAAGAAACAAACTCCCATGCTGGGATCTTGGGTTCCCCAAAAAGAAGAATGCCAAGAAAAAGCACACAAAACATGATCCTAATCCATCAGGTAAACCCTCTGTGCTTTCTTTTTCTAAACGCTTGAGGGATAAGGTGACTAGACGTTGTTCGATGATACCAGGTCATACTAGTGTTCTTGAGGTCCTGAGGAAAGCGACCACTAACGTGATTGTTGACCGTGCTGATAAATCTCATCTCAAATTTTTTTAGGCTAAGTCCTCTTTGGAGAATATGTAGACCAATTGGCTCAAATAAAGGCCGAAGTTGAAAACAGAGCAGTGGTCTCTTAAACATTCTAAAGGGATCTCCAATCTTAAAGATGCTCTGGAGTGTGCCGAAGAGGGTCGGCGTCTTGCCCTTAGAGCGGCCCAGAAGGCCAGTTCAACTATTTGGACACTCAAGATTGGCTTGAATGTGTTTTAAAGTAAGTCAATCCCATTTTGTATAGCTTTGTTTCTTTAGATACGCTGGAAATTAACTAGGGTTTGTCAGGTTTCCTATTTGGTCAATTTGAAAGGATATCAGCTTGATTCAAAGATCTTGAGGCCAGTTTAAAAGGACGTCTTGCGTATGCCCAGTTTGTTGGGTATGATTCACTTCTACAATCTCTTCTTAGAAGAAGAAGGAGGTTGAATCGTCCCTGATTTCATTCGGGTTTGAGGGTCTTGCAAAGACCAAAAAAGTTGTTGATGAGGAAGTCATTACAGAGTTTCTTCCTGACGACTTGTATGTCCTGACTTTTGAAGTCGGAGAAACCTCCGAGCTAAATGAGCCTGCCTTAGTTTTACACGAGGCTTTGGCGTATATGGTTGATCCGAATGAAGTTTTTATTCCCGGAACTGTCAATCGTTCTAAGGTTAGTATACGAGATTTTAAACTCGATATTGTCCCAATTTGGATTTTCGACGAATATACCTCAAGCGATGATGTTATTTTGCCAAAGGTTATGGGTGAAGAGAAGTCTGGAGAGGAGCGTTCTGGCTATGAGAACATTGGGAACGTCAAATAGTTTATATCGTTTCCTTTTTACTCTTTTAAAGAAACATGCCCCCATTTATAAGGATGTTTGTAAAGACTCTCTCTCCTTTTTATATTTGATGAAAGTATAATCGTATGGTGATCTTTGTCTTATTATTTCCATACTCAGTCTTGGAGTTAGATTTAGATGAAAGGTGATTGTTGAGATCATAACTTAGGCTAGGCTAAGTACTGGAGCTTTAAGTTTGTTGAAAACTTAATATCGGCTATATTTCAAGCCATCATGTTTTGATTTTAGCTTGAGAATTGGATCTCGTAGGAAGTTTGTGAGGCTAACCTTGGCAAGATTACGCTCGACAAGAAAAAAAGAGAATTGGGTCTCATAAAAGTTTTGCGAGTTTTACTCGGCGAGATTTTAAGACTCGGCTTAGTTTGGTGCTTTGGCGTTAGGGAGAGTTGGACCCGTTGGCTCCTTTTAGCGAGTAATACTCAAAGAGTTTTAAGGACTTGGTTTGATATGAGCGAGATTTTGAGACTCGGCGAGATTTCAAGACTCGGCTTAATTGTGCAAGGTTTAAAACTCGGCTAAATACGAGCAAGATTTTTGACTTTGCTAGATTTTAGGACTCAGCTTAATTGTGAGAGGTTTTATGACTCGGCTAAATAGGAGTGAGATTTTAGGACTCGGTGAGATTTTAAGATAATTTTGCGAGGTTTTATGAATTGGCTAAATATGAGCGAGATTTTTGGACTCAGTGAGATTGTAAGACTCAACTTAGAGAGTGGGGTCTCGGACCTTCTAGAGAAGTATTAAGTCTCAATGTAAGTTTTACGAGATCGGGAGCTCGGCGATATTTTCAGACTCGGTTTGATAAATGTGGGAGTTAGATCTCGGATTTGTTTGGAAATATGCCATGATATTTCTACTTTTTTATGTTGAGAAGGCGATTTAGAATAGTTTTGTTTATTTTTAGCTGCAGCATAAGGTTAGCTTTGTACCCCGAAGGGGTCAAGCCAAAACATAGTTCTGATTACATACTTAAGAGACTAGAGGGACATCAGTTGTTGCACAGGTGGCGCCGAGTTGGCCCAACCTTAGTAGTAGTATTGCTTCAGATTATTTGAGTTCCAGCTTCATGGAACCATCTCTCTTCACATTGTTTGTATTTCGTATACTACAACTTTCACAACTTTGCAAATAATGTAAGGCCCTTCCTAGTCGGCACCAAGTTTACTCACATTTAGCTCAGCTATGTTCTCGAAAACTTTTTGAAGAACCAGACCGCCTTAGGATAAATGGCGTCCTTTACTCTCTTGTTGTAGTACTTTGCATCTTGTTGCTGATAGTTCTGTATGCGAAGTAAGGCGTTATCTCGTTCTTCTTCCAATTCGTTGATACTGTTTCCATTGCATCATCGTTGGACTATTTGTTCTCGAGGGAATGAGGGCGAGGCAAAGTTGGTATAGCAGCTTTGGCTGGAGCTAACACTTCCATTCTGTGAGATAGAGAAAAAGGGGTTCGTCCTGTGGAACGTCTCGGTGTAGTTCAGTGTGACCAGAGTACTCTGTATAACTCGTCGGACCAGTTGCCTTTCTTTTCTACTAGGCACTTTTTAATTTCATCCAAAATATGCTTGTTCGTTATTTCAGCTTGCCCGTTGCCTTGCAGGTTTTGCGGCGTAGACTTGCAAATTCAGATATTCCACCTGGCGCAAAAGTTTGTGAAATTTTCTAAAATAAATTGGGAGCCATTGTTGGTAACGATTTCATAAGGCAAGACGTGTTGACATATTATATTCTTCCAAACAAACTGGACCACATCTTTCTTTAATCTAGGAATAGACCTCGGCTTCGACCCTTTTGGAGAATTAATCTGACATCACAAGCATAAATATTTTTCCGAGATGACGGTAAAGGTCTGATAATATCCATTTCCCAATGCATGAACCGGTAAGGCATTATAGAAGATCTCAGTTCCTCATGTGGTTGACATTTATTTCACTTTGTTGCGTATTGTTGACAATCTTGCGCCATTGTAGGCCAAAAGTAACTGAGAGTTTGGATCTTATGTACGAATGATCGCCCACTAGTGTGGTTTCCACCGGCTCCATTGTGTGTTTCCTGTACAAATTGTCTCATCTTGTCTCCATAGATACAAGTGAGTAGAGTGTCATTTTTACTCGTTAATATAACTTTCCATCAATTTGCGTATCAAAAGCGTACTTTGCTTTAAGTCGATGTGCTGTCCATCTGTCCTCTGGAACTTTGCCATCTATGATATATGTGAGTATCTCCTATTTGAAGTCAATCTTCTTTTTGCTAAGTTGGGAGGGATTGACGGTGTTTACATCAGGTTCTTCTGTCATGCGGGTAATTGCCGCGATGAGGACAAAGTTACCTTTTTGTAGGTTGATACTTGGTTTGTCTATACTTTTGACCAGAATGATTCGCCTTTGAATGGGATTGCTCGTTAGCGCTAAAGCTGCCAAGATGTCGGCTTAAGTGTTTTGAGCCCGAGAGAGTTTGTTAATCCTGAACTTTATGTCCTTTTTATATCTTTAACGACTTTCAAGTATGCTTCCATTCGATCATTCTTTGTATCGTAGCCTTCATTGACCTGATTGACTACTAATTGAGAATCACAATAGCATTTAATTTGGACAGCTCTGATTTTCTTTGCGAGTCAGATCAGTATTCAGGTTATGACTTGTTATCCTTGAATCAATTATGGGCATGTCCTTTGATGACCATGCGAATGTTGTCACGTTTTCCTCTAGGTGTCAGATCAAATTCTCCCAGATAGTTTTATCTAAGTTAACCCTGATACTAATGCATTTTGGCGAGTTTGACAAGTCTATATTGACAAGCTTTACTACTGATGGATGCCGTGATCGTGCATAATTTGTTACGCAGTTTCAACTCGGCGATAAAACACGTGTGAAACATTTTCTGGTATCCTCGCAGTGTGTAGACTATTTTATTGGTTGGTATTTTCATGTACTGATGATAGCTTGATGGAATGGCTTTCATCGCATAAATATACAGAGTTCCAAGAATCATGTTGTAGATTGGTGGTTTATCGACCACCAAAAGTTTGATCCATCTCGTAGTACCTGCTTCCCAAACTAATAGTTTGAAGGTTCTTCCTATGGCATGGATTGAACTTCCGTCAAACGAGGTCAATGTTCAATCATGAAAATTATCTTAAACATATTACTTTTAAATGTAACTTTTTACTTATGAAAATACCGCTTCTATTACTGTATATTTTACTAATATTATTAACTAATGGATAAACACAATTTACAATAATAGAAATATTTTACATGTTTACAATAATAGATATATTTCTTTATAATTAAACCTTTAAAATTTATATATATTTCATTTAGAATTTGACTTTTAGCAATTGATTTATTTTTGAGTTTTTTATTTTTAATTTTCACGAGAATATTTAAACAAATATATAAAGTTCTTTATTTTTCTGTTTGAATACATGTATAAGATAGTTTTTGAATAAAATTACAAAACACATAAAAATATAACTAAACTATGTTATGGTATCAACAAAGAGGATGTATAGTTGTGACTTTTAGGTCATGTCTTTTCATGTATGGTGATAAAGCATTTTTTTATTCGGTCTAAACTATCAAATCATTGAGCATAGTGGAAAGTAGAG
>OVBA01006868.1:0-15995 GCA_900406435.1 Lepidium aucheri
AAAATTTATAAGGCATTTATAAAAATTTATAAGGGTGTTTATAAAAATTTTATAAAGATTTATAAACGCACTTATAAAAATATTTTGGCAGGAAATTATTTTTTTGGCGGGAAATTTTTTTTTTTTCGTAAAATTTTTTTTTGAAATTCCATAAAAAAAATATTTTGGCGGGAAAAAGATTTTTTTGGTGGGAAATTTTTTTTTTTGGCGGGAAAAGTTTGTAACAATTCTATTGAGGGTATTTTAGTCATTTTTGTATTAATGAGGGGCATTTTTGAAAAAATAAATGTCAAGGGGCATTTTTAAAAAATGGTACACTAAAAAGGGCATTTCTCAAAATTTCCCAAAATTTTGGGTCATCAAGTCGTTGTGTTAAACCGGTTATGTGTTGAACTGTCAAAACATCGACCAATCACATGACCAATCAAAACCGGTTATTTTTGTCTTCTTTTTTGTCATTGTTTCAGTATACAGAGTTTACGTGACAATTAAAGAATGTATTTGTAGCTTCTAACTATGAATGTAAAATCATTTTGTATGATTTTTATTTTCAAATTGTTTTTATTTATGTAATTTTTTTAATATTTAAATACTTAAATCTGTGAGTATTTATTGAAAATGATTTTATCAAAGTTTTTTGAAGTTTTGGATTCTACATAATTGACTCTTTAGAATTTGATCCTAATAAATTATACAAAGAAATAAATAAAGATTGATCCTAGTAATCCACTTGCCTTGTAAAGTTCTTTTAACTTTAACTTATGCAAATTAATATATTTTTCATTATTAGTTTTGTAAAAGATTAAATAGATATTTATACATTATTAGATTCTACCACTTATATCATTAATTAATCTTTGACCAAAAAATCTCAAATTTTACATATATTTATTTACCTATAAATATAATCATCCTAAGAAGAGAAAAAAATCGTTGAAGAAAGAAAGTTCAAACAATATATCAAAAATGGGTATCTGCAAAAACATGTTATTCATGTACATCGTCACTTTCCTCTTCGTCATATCATTTATTCATTGTGATCCGATGTCTGCTACTGCTACCATTGTTGGTATAATAAATATTTTCTAAACTCTTTGAATAAATTACTAAAAAAAAACTGAGTTATTATAATGATTGTCTTGTGATTAAAATATTAGTAATAATTTTGTAGCGTGTTATATACAATTTTTGTTATGAATTTTATTTGTTACAAATCCGTACTTTTAAAAATAAATTATTGTGATTGTTTCGTAACAATTTTTGACGAATTTGTAGCTAGATTTATTCGTTACAAGTATTGTGATATTTTTATTACGAAAATATATTTGTGACAATTGTATTGTAACCATTTACAAATTGTCATAAATCTATAACATATTATAATAAAATATATGTTACTATGACGAAATATTAGGTTTCGATAGCATTTTCGTAAATTGATCATAAATGTTTGATAGGTCCTGGAATAAAGCAGGGAGATTGCAAATGTTTTGGACTTGATCATGGGTTATGTAAAGACTATCCATCAAGCACAGACTGCTATGTGTTTTGTATTGCCAGCAGGTATAGGACAGGCAGTTGTGACGTTATCAAAACTTGTTTGGGATGTCAATGTTGTAACTGATATTTGATAAATTATTGTGAAATAATATATCAAATAAATTAATAAATAATTGTCAAAACTTGATTTATAGTCAAATTTCTTCCCAAAATCCATAACAATATCACATGGAAATCTTGGGATTTTTTAGTTTGTTTATAGTTTTGAATATTTTTGTAGATAAGATATAAAGTGGACTAGATTGATCAATCTGGAGTTGGATGGCAAGTCTGGTCGATCTCCTGTTCAAATGCTAGATTTTCGGGATGGTGGACTGATCGATCTATATGTTCACGATCAGAATGACCTATCTTCAGTAAAAAATTCATATCTTCTTAACAGTTTTTCTGATTCAAACTAACTCCAAATGAAAGCTTATTCTTGTTGCTATCTCGTGTCAAAGTTTGACGCATCTGCATATGCTCGTTCCACTTAAATTAAACAGCTTATTTGCTCCAAATCTGATTTGCAACCTGAAAAGACTTAATAATAGATTAAAAGACTTTGAAACACAACTTGACTCAAATAAATACAAAAATCAAAAGTTAGAAACCGATAAAAACACAGTTTATCAACACTCCCAAATTTAGTATTTTGCTTGTCTTCAAGCAAAAAGAAAATCAAAAAATGAGAATGAAGTCTGAAAACACGGGAACTTTTTATGTCCTCAGCCAAAAACAATCCCTTTAGTAAGCCATATGAAAACATACTTAACAGAACCGATACCATCTTTTATTTCCCCTTGACTTTACATCTGTCCCAAACAAACTTCGCGATCTAGGTGAGTAATCCGAATGTACCATACCAACCTTTCTAAAAATCTAAGTGCGGTCTCATCAAGAGAGTATCGATCAAAAGACACATGGATTCTTCTTAAGTCAAAACCTGATCACACAGACTATCTTACCTATGGTTCATTTCCTTTTATTTATTTCACTTTGGCAACTGATTTTTCTCTATTACATAAAATATCATTGTACTCTCTCTCTTCGTTCCTCTCTCCCTCTTTGAAGATATATCGTCTAATTGAGACAACATGCATGAATTCAATTGTTTTTTGTCTGTAAATTATGAATCTTCACTTTAAAACTAATTCATACAACAAGTGTAGTGCCCTATGTTCCTCATATATAACTTGAGAAATATTCCAACATCAAATTATTCTAATAGACTTTCTCAAAACATGTAGATGAAAATGATCGAAATCCTAGATAATTCTTATAGTTCGATGGCACACATAATGTGAGAAGCTTTACCTCAGAACCTAATAGCTCCTGCACTGTAACTTTCACCAATTTTGGTACACTCAACTTGACATACAAATACTTTTGACCTATATTATAAAGAACATTTTCAAAATGTGCATACAGGCTTAGGCATTATAGTATTTTTGACTTGATAAAATTATACTTACTAAATCCAAGTGAATGTCTAACCATTTTGTATGAGTTTTATTTTCAAATTACATTTTTATAATATTTTATTTATCTTTAAAGACCTTAATCTGTGAGTACTTATTAAAAATGCTCTTTTCGAAGTTTTTTTGAGAAGTTTTGGATTCTACACAATTGATTTTTAGAGATTGATCCTAGTAATAATCCACTTGCCTTGTAAAGTAACTTTGACTTGACATTTTTTTTTGTCAACCGCAAATATATTAATACCAGAAAACCATGAGTCGGAAGATTACATATATGAATCAAGAGGAGGATTATATTAATTTTTTGGCTTGACCTCTAGAATAATCTAATTTGTAGAAAAATAATATATTTTCCATTATTGGCTTTGTAAAAGAATATATACTTTATGGAAAAAAATCAGAATATCCTTTTCATTAATTCATCTTTGACCAAAAAATCTCACATTTTACATGTATTTATTTACATATATATATATATATATATATAATCATCGTAAGAAGAGAAAAAAATAGTAGAAAAAAGAAAGTTCAAACAATATATCAAAAAATGGGTATTTGCAAAAACATGTTATTCATGTATATCGTCACTCTCCTCTTCGTCGTATCACTTATTCATTGTGATCCGATTTCTGCTACTGGTAGCATTGTTGGTACAATAAATTTTCTCTAAACTCTTTAAATAAATTACTAAAAGATATTTGAGTTATTATGATGATTGTATTGTTACTAAAATATTAATAACAATTTGTAACATTTTATATAAAGTTTTTGTAACAAATTTTATTTGTTATGAATTTATAGTTTTTTATACAAATCATTGGTTTGACAAAAAAAAATACAAATCATTGAGATTATGTTTTATAATGATTTATGACGAATTTGTTATTAGATTTATTAGTCATAACTATTGTAATTTTTTTGTTACGAATATACATATGTGATAGTTGTATTGTAACCATTTATAATCGTCACATATTCATAATATATTATGATGAAATATTACATTTGAATACAATTTTGTTTTACTTAAATTAATATATTTATATATGTTTATATGAATATACAAATTAATCATAATTGTTTGATAGGTTTTGGAATAAAGAATGGTGGTTGCAAATGTTTTGGACTTGCTCATGGGTTATGTAAAGAGTACCCATCAAGCACACACTGCTTTTTGTTTTGTCTCGCCAGCAAGTATAAGACGGGCAGTTGTGACGTTATCAAAACTTGTTTGGGATGTCAATGTTGTAATTGACATTTGATAAATATATATGTAAAATACTATATCAAATAAATTGATAAATTAATAATTGTCTTCTTGGAAATTGATTTTGTTATTTTTTTTTGTCAAATCAATAAATTCGATGGTCAAATCTCTTTCCAAAATCCATAATTATATCATATAAAACAACCACGATTTACTGAAATAGAATTTGGGTGTGAAATCTTTTGACTTTGTTAGTTTTCATATAATTTTGAATATCTTAACAAAATATAAGATGTTGAGGACGGGTGAGTCATTAGCAGTGCATATTTTATAAAACTTCAGAAACCGGATATCGATTCTTCTTCGCTACAAAAGGAAAAATAAAAGAATTTTAGAAAGTAGGTTTTGGCTATGAAACGAGTCTTATCGATACAAATGTGATAGAGTAATCGAAGTTATTTAGTAATCTAAAATCAAAATTTATATGATAACAAATCTTTAGATTTAGTAATTCTACTTCCATTCATCTACAGGATTTGGCTTTTATTTTCATTTATAATTGCGATGGACGATATTAAAGTTGCTGGAATATAATTGTATAGATTTTTATTTTAAACACATTTAATATCTATATGTTTTTGAATGCCCAACATTAAAATTCATAAAAGGATTATTTTAGAGCTGTCAACACGTATAGTATTTATTTTAATATATTTTACTTTTGTTATATATGATTTTGTAAATTGATTATTTTCTTTAGTTTTTTATTATTTTACTTTTTGTATTATATTTATTTATAAATTTTTCTGATGGTGTTATGAATTTTTTATATTTAATTTTGATTTTATGTATGGGTAATAAGATATAATCATCTGTATGGGCAAATTATCTTTACCAAATTTATTTATTGTAGAAATTTATATAAATATAAATATATATATATATATATATATATATGATTGAAGTAATTAACATTGGACCATTATAAGATTTTTAGATTAATGATAATAAATCAATTCATATAAAATTTTAAATAGAACCAAATAACATAAAACTAAAATAAGGAAAAGTTAGAAAAAGGATTAACATAAATAAGTATTAAAGTGCATTTCTTAATAAGTACATACAATCTATGAGACGCCAAACTTCATAATCTCATAGCAAATTTTACAGACCATAGACGTTTTGATGTCTTCAATTTCTCCAATAATTTTTGCAGGTGTATCAAAACATGAACACTTACTTTTAAAATACGTGTATATTGAATTCCAGAGAAGCCATTGGAGCGAACAGATTGACATAAGGTCTAACTCTATCATGAACTCTATCAAGATTTTCATAAGTTTCTTTTGACATAGACATGATAAAAGAAGAGAGTAGTTCATCACATTTTGTTTTTGATGTTCTTCCAAGGCATAGCAGAGTGATACCATAAAAACAATTGGCATCAATAATACCTTTTTCAGATGCTTTATGTAATAATTGTAATCATTCTTCTCTTTCTTCGCAATCAAAAAATAAATTATGTCCAAAAATCTAATATTGTTAGACTCATGTTCATTTAAATTTTTTAACTTGTGTTTATTTAGTTTGTTAGACCCATATTTATTTAGATTTTAAATTTAAGTTTTGTTTATTTGACATAAATTTATAATTTTTAGTAAACCTGAAATAATAAAATAAAAATTCTCAAAATTTAAAAGGAAATAAGTGATAGTTATATTTTGAGATGAATATCACATAAATTGAAGCAATATTGTTATTTAGTTTTTTTGACACATATTTATTTAAGTTTTTAGACTCTTGTTCATTTAGCTTTTTTAACTCATGTTCAATTTAGTTTTTAGACTCGTGTTTATTTAGATTTTTACCCGTGTTTATTTAGACTGCTAGATCGGTGTTCATAGCAATCGATTTTTAAGGTAACTTAAATCAGTTTTATATTTATTAATTAACAATTTATATATATATATATATTTAAAAATGTAATTAAAACTATTAACATTGGTCGAGTTGCTCTCGGTCTGGTGGTTAGGATAATCCAGCTAATGACTTGGCACCCGGGTTCGATTCTTACCTATTACATTATGGTAGCTTAAAAAAGGAATTTTAAAAGTGGGTTTTAGGTTATGGATCGGATCTTGTCGATCCAATGTTGACAAAAAAAAACTATTAACATTGATTATTAAGGATTGTTTCTATTTCAAAAATTTAAAATCTTTTTTTGATACAGATAAATATTAAGAAAATATTTGAAATAAAGTGTAAATGGAGAGTGACCGTTTGGAAGAAAAGACCAAAAAGCTTAAAGCCCAAGCGAGAAACAGGAATATGAAAGAGAAGTAATAAGAGGAACCGAGAAATAGGAATATGAAAGAGAAGTAATAAGAGGAACCGATAACAAGGAAATTGCTCTGATGGTTTACTCTTACACTCTATCAACAAAAGAGAGGAGAGTTTTTTTTTT
The DNA here is from genome assembly GCA_900406435.1 of Lepidium aucheri. Taxonomy (NCBI): domain Eukaryota; kingdom Viridiplantae; phylum Streptophyta; class Magnoliopsida; order Brassicales; family Brassicaceae; genus Lepidium; species Lepidium aucheri. The sequence continues at coordinate 6,695 of OVBA01006868.1, forward strand.
AATTGTTATAACAAGTAGTTTAAGCATAATTATATAGTTTATAAAATATTTCCAATATAAGAGGGTTTACCACTTTTTTTTTTTTGATAATTAGGGTTTACCACTTTAATATATAAATTGTTAATTTATGGGGCCATGAGCTCATGCAAGAACTATTCACATTTACACGTGTTTCATGACATCTATGGGGCCATGAACTCATAATATAGTTTCTTTAATTTAGAAATTCATAAATAAATGTTTTATTTTGATAAAGATAAGTGTATGTTTTGTTTTTACTAAAGTCAAAACATGTTCTAATAAAATAAACTCAAGAACCTAATGCTTTGTTTATCAGAATCTCCAAAACTGTCGAGTTGCTCTCAGCCTGGTGGTTAGGATGATCTAGCTAATGATTTGGCACCCGGGTTTGATTCCTATCTGCTGCATTATGGTAGCTTAAAAAAGGAATTTTAAGGGTGGGCTTTAGGCTATGAATCGGGCCTTGTCGATCCAATGTTGACAAAAAAAAAAAAAAGAATCTCCAAAACTAATCTCGGGTTAAACCAAAGAAAATATACAAAAAAAAAAGAAAGAGAAACAGAAACAGAAGTTGTGTTTATTTTTCAGTTCCGCATTTCTTGCTTCACGAGATCAACGATTCTACAAAACTCAAAAAAAGGTTTAAGCATTTTCATTGATTTATCTCTTCATAATTAAAAAAATTAAAAAACTTGAAGACTGTAATGTAATTAAAGCAAATTTGTTTCTAAGATTTCTGAAAATGGCAGAAGAAAGTTTATTATCAGCTTCATCATTTTCATCATCTTCACTTCTGTCTGAAATATCAAATGCTTCCACAAAACCATTTGTTCTTGCTTTCATTGTCGGTTCTTGTGGTGCTTTTGCCTTTGGATGCATTGTAAGTTTTTAATTTTCGAAATCAAAATTGGGTTAATGCATGTTGAATTTGTATTAACCAATTATTATTATGATCATAATTTTGTTATAGATCGGATATTCAGCTCCTACACAGTCAAGTATCATGAAAGACTTGAATCTCTCCATTGCTGATGCAAGTTCAATTTTTCTTTGCTTTTTCGGTTTATTCCGGTTATCTGTTTTGGTTTGATCAAATTTGTTTCTGGTTCAGCTAACTTTCAATTATTAATTTGTCAGTATTCACTATTTGGATCGATATTGACGGTGGGATTAATCGTTGGAGCATTAATCTGTGGGAAATTAACAGATTTGGTTGGTCGTGTCTACGTATGTTTCTCTACTTAACAATAATTACAAATTGTTTTGAAAATGTAGACTACTATTTTTTATTCAACAAATTGTTATTGACTTATTGTTGTTGTTTGTGAGCTGTAACCATCACAGAGAGATTTAATTAACTTATATTTAACTATGCAATTATAGTTTTATTTTTATTAATGATTATGCAATTATTGTTGTCAAAATCATCTTTTGTGATTCTCTTTTGAACCAGACAATATGGATCACAAATATCCTCTTTGTAATCGGCTGGTTCGCTATTGCATTTGCCAAGGTTTGCAATTTTCTGAGTTTAAATTTATATTCTTTGTAATGTCTTTTTCGAATATTATTAGCCGATTAGTTGTGGTCCAATGTTGACAAAAAAAGGTTTTTCGAATGTTTTTGTTATCTCTCCTACCTACTTTGGCTCCAGCAAGTCAATATTGTTATAGAGTTTGGCTATGGATCGGGTCTTATACATCCAACTGTTAAGAAAAAAAAAATAATTCATTGCTCGATAAATGATTAAGTTCTTTGTAATAACAGATAATGAACTTTTGTTTTTTTTGTTAACATTCGGTTACAAATGATGATCCATTAGTCAAAATCTTACGTAATATATAGAGTAGTAGATTTAGCACCTGCCATTAAAATAAAGTCACTTCACAACATATAATGACTTATGTTCTTTACATTATGCTTTTGTAATAAAAGGGTCTTTGGATGCTTGATCTTGGAAGGTTATTGCAAGGGATCTCAGTCGGTATTAGTGCATATTTGGTATGAATTTAGAAACTTAATTATTAAAAGTGTTTTTAATTAAGTTTCTTACTTGAGTAACATTTTTTGACTTTTATGTAATCTGATCATCATAATTAATCACAGGGACCAATTTACATCACAGAAATAGCACCAAGAAACTTACGAGGTGCTGCTTCATCTTTGGCACAGGTAAATTAAGAGAAAACAAAATCTAGAATACTGTTATTAACATGAATGTTGTTTCTACTATACAAAGTTTTGATTGTTTTACAGTTATTTGCTGGTGTTGGTATATCGGTCTTTTATGTACTTGGAACCGTGGTTCCATGGCGCAGTTTGGCCATTTTGGGTATGTTAAACATCGATCTTTTCGAATGTAAAAGCTCAGAACTTTCTCATTGTTTTGTGTTTTGTTTTTAAACAGGATCATTACCTTCTTTAATGGCTCTGCCTCTTCTTTTCTTCATTCCCGAATCTCCTAGATGGCTAGTAAGTAACTACTTGTTTAAATTTATGTTTTGATTTTAGAGTATAACAATTTCCAAGATATAACATACATCTTCAAATCTGAGTGCCTAAGAAAATCTATTGCAGTACAATCGTTGGCACAATGTAAAAACAACATTTTGATATTGTTTGTGCTCTTTTCGGCACAATGAACTAGTTCGAGAATCTAAAAATCTTGTATAAAATTACATAACAGGAAATGACGAGGTCAAAAATCGTTTATTAATGTAAAGGCTTTCGAGCTCGGCTCGGTACAACAATAGAGCTTAATTGGGAAAGTATCCAGGTGAAATTGTACCCCTATCTGATGACGATTCGTCTCCCTTTTATAGGGTGTCGTACAGTACGAGTCAGCGTCTCAAATGAGTCTGGACCTAGCTCGAATTGGGCTTGGGCTTGATTGTCATTGTGTCCAGGCCAAATCCTTATTAGGCCTGGACTGTTGGGTAACCCCCAACAGATATGTAACATTCAAATAGTGAACCGCGCAGTAGTAGTCTGGTGGTAGGGATTGATTTGGGGAAAAGTGTAAACCCGTTAGTCCTAGTTCGATTCCCGCCGTAAACTAAGTTACTACTGTTTGGTCAGACGAAAATAGGCTATATGCTTTAAGTCTCATTAAAAAACCGAAGTATGGCTAATCGTCGATACCAGCTCTCTGAGGATTAGTTGAGTTTCGGCCTAGACTCGTTAACAATATATATGTATGTTCAAATAGTGTGTTTTCAAAATGTAAAAACGATATATATGTGTTTTGGCCAAAAGTTTAATGCTTTAGTCTTAAACTCTTATTTCTATACTTGTAAGTCATATAAAGTAAGATGAAATTTGTTTTATAGGCTAAAGTTGGAAGGGAAATGGAGGTTAAGAAGGTTTTATTAAGCCTAAGAGGACCTCGTTCTGATTTATCAGATGAAGCAGCTGAGATATTAGTAAGTATTTATTTGTATAAATTCATATCTATAGACCTTTATGTCTTATTACATTGAATCATCAACACATTGATGATCATCAGGAATTCACAGAACATGTTAAACAACAACAAGATGTCAATCACAATGGTTTCTTCAAGCTATTTCAGCAAAAATATGCATTTTCACTTACTGTAAGTTACATTCTTAGAATACTAAAATATCCGTACTTTTTAACCACCCTTGCATTGAGGTGGAATCGAACTCCAGATGCCTAAGTCATTAGTTGGGGCATGTAAGCCACTAAAAAAATAGCTCCGCAAAGAAAAAGCTTTTATAAAGTACAAAAGAATGATTGATTTTTTAATCTACTTGATTTATTCATTGCAAATGGTTTAAACAGATTGGAGTAGTTCTTATAGCTTTGCCACAACTTGGAGGTCTCAATGGTTATTCTTTCTACACTGACTCCATTTTCACCTCTACTGGTAATATATTTAAATTATCTTATTGAATTGATCTTGTGTTTAATTACCGTAATTAATGAAATAATTCGACGATTAATTAGGTGTATCGAGTGACTTTGGATTCATATCTACATCTATTGTTCAGGTTTTACAAACTATAAAGATCATAAATCATTACATATAATTTACTCGTGTTTTATAAGTATAACATTTCTTTCTATTCCTGTAGATGTTTGGAGGAATCTTAGGTACTCTGCTTATTGATATATCTGGAAGACGTACACTTCTACTGGTACAATCAAAATTAAAATTCATAAACCGAAATCGATTTTTCGGTCTTTTGGATAACTTTAGTTTTGAGTGATTAAAGGTTTCTCAAGCTGGAATGTTCTTAGGTTGTATTGCTACAGCAGTTTCACTCTTCTTGAAGGCATGTTTACTATTCCATCTACTCTAGTAAACCGGTTTTTTATTTCAATTTTTGTAAACCGGATCTTAATGTTTCCGGTTTACTTGTTTCTTCAGGAGAACCATTGCTGGGAAACAGGAACACCTATCTTGGCTCTCTTTAGTGTTATGGTAATTGAGAGAAAAAAAGTCAAAAGATAAATTAAAAGATTATAAATCAAATCTTCAAAACAATTTTTTGTGTTTGTTAAATTTAGGTGTATTTTGGATCATATGGAGCAGGCATGGGAACAATACCATGGATCATAGCATCAGAGGTAATAATCATAACATCATAGTAAAGATAAACATAAACCACAAACATTTTTATAATAAATGTTTTTTATACTCTTTTACAGATTTATCCAGTAGATGTGAAGGGATCAGCAGGAACAATGTGTAATTTGGTTAGCTCTATAAGCTCATGGCTAGTTGCTTACTCCTTCAATTTCATGCTTCAATGGAACTCCACAGGTAGATCTTTAGTTTCAATAAGTTGACTAAAAATAGTTATAAATTTTGAAAATAAATTTGTTTTTTTTGTTCTTGTTGCAGGGACATTTGTGATGTTTGCCACAGTGATTGGTTTAGGATTGGTATTCACAGCTAAGTTTGTTCCAGAGACCAAAGGCAAATCTTTAGAAGAAATTCAATCTCTTTTCTTCGATTCTCCTCCTGAAAACTAGAAGTTCTTACAAAATTGTGTATAAGAAATTTTAAACAAAAATGTTTATTACAAAGTTTTATAAACATTACTGTTTTCATGTTATTGACAAGAGTTACAATATTAACAACTCCTTTCACAAGATACACATGGAACTAACAAAACATTACATAATTATTCAAAGTGTTTACAGAGTGAAACCAGTAAATTCTCAGAAGAAAAGCTATATTGAGAAACACAAAGACTTGTTTTTTGTTTAGTGTTCTGTAATAATGAGCTTTGTTTGTTTTAACCCACTGATCCTTCAAGCTTAATGCTCATTAGCTGGTTAACTTCGGCTCCAAATTCATCAGGCAACTTGTTGAAAACATCTCTGCAGAATCCAGAGATCATAGCTGCTAATGCTCTCTCGTGATCGATTCCTCTCTGCTGGAAATAGAAAAGCTGATCTTCTCCAATCTTTGAGGTACTTGCTTCGTGCTCTACTTTTGCCGATGGATTCTTTACCTGTTATGGTTCCAGACCCATCACAATTTAACGTTTACAGCTTTAAGAAACCAATATCTATATGCCAATCAAGAGAGAGCAAAAAGCTATCATAGACAATTTACCTGGATGTAAGGATAAGTATTAGCAGCTGCTTGGTCTCCGATAAGCATTGAGTCACAAACCGAAGTATTTTTAGCATTCTCGGCTTTGGATTGAACCTGAACAAGACCACGGTAACAATTTCTTGAATGTCCAGCCGAAATTCCCTTTGAAATGATTCTACTTTTGGTGTTTTTTCCTTTGTGAATCATCTTGGTTCCTGTATCAGCTTGCTGATAATTATTAGTCAATGCCACAGAGTAAAACTCACCAACTGAATTATCTCCTTCTAAAACCACACTAGGGTACTTCCAAGTAATAGCTGACCCCGTCTCAACCTGAGTCCATGAGATTTTGGAACGATCCCCAGCACAAAGACCACGCTTTGTGACAAAATTGTAAATCCCCCCTTTACCTTCTTCGTCCCCAGCATACCAATTCTGCACAGTAGAGTACTTAATCTCAGCTCCTTCACCACAATAGAGTTCAACCACAGCAGCGTGAAGCTGATTCGTGTCATAAGAAGGAGCAGTGCAACCTTCAAGATACTCAACAAAACTACCTTCCTCAGCAACAATCAAAGTCCTCTCGAATTGACCCGTTTCCATAGCGTTAATCCGGAAATAAGTCGAGATAGGCATCGGACATGTCGTGTTTTTAGGTATATAACAGAAAGATCCATCACTGAAAACAGCAGAATTCAAAGCTGCGTAGTAATTATCATCACTAGGCACAACTTTACCTAAATACTTCTTAATCAAATCCGGATGTTCCCTAATAGCTTCAGAGATCGAACAGAAGATAACACCAGATTTCTCTAAAGTCTTCCTATGAGTGGTTGCTATGGAAACACTATCGAGAACAGCATCAACTGCAACATTAGCTAAACGCTTCTGCTCTGTTAAAGGAACACCTAATTTTTCGAAATACTCAAGAAGCTGAGGATCAGCTTCATCTAAACTCTTCAAAGTTGGTTTCTTTTTTGGAGCTGAATAATAACACATATCCTGGAAATTGATAGAAGGATACCTATTATCTGACCATTTAGGTTCTTCCAATTTCAGAAACTTAGCATAAGCTTTGAATCTAAAATCAAGCATCCAATCTGGTTCCTCTTTCAATTTCGATATCAATCTAATCGTTTCTTCGTTTAATCCTTTAGGGATTGTGAACGAATCGATGTCTTCAACGAATCCATATTTCTTATCGTAATCCAAATTCTGGAAATACTGTTGAAGTTTATCAGTCGAGCTAACAGTTGAAGTACCTGATTCAGCTCCAACGGGACGAGAATCGATTCCAACATCGGCTCTGACTCTGAAAAGCCTCGTCGGATTTGGAGTTTTCGGAGACGTGAATTTCAAGGATTCTGGTTTGAGATGAAACCCTTTAGGTAATTTGGAGGAATCAGCAGTGGGTTGTGGAGAAAACCCAGAAATACCGTTCGCGAGAAGAGACGCCATTGATGTGGTTCTAAGGAGAAGTAGAAGAAGATTGTCTTTTTTGGAGTCGTGTGTTAGAAAAACGAAAAATGAAATCTCAAATTATATTAATTTTATTATAAGCGGACGTAAATGATCAATTATAAGCCACAACTAATAACAGTCTCGTGTCCACCACGGGTCTTTTTTTTTAAAAAAAAAAATTTGATAATGGGCCAAATTAAAGGCCTCGGGCCCAGCCCAAATCCATAAACGGAAATAAATAACAAAAACAGACTCCCAAACTCACGACGATTCCCCGTCGTTCGACACTGCCCTCTGAATTGTCGCCGGAGAAATCCTGCCGGCGGGTAAGTCCGTCGATCTCGTAGGAGAAGTGTTGATACGTTATTGATGCGAATTTCTCTGTTTTCCTTTTCTCATCCCATTTTTTCTAGGTTAATAGAGGTTTAGCTGAATCTCAATTGATCCTTTCTAGAGTTCTTTGAAAATTTTGCAGTATGTGAGTATTAATTTAAGCTTTCTAGAGAGAGGACATGGTTTATAACAATGAATATTGTAAAACATGGAATGTAGTTGTAGCGTTTTGGTCGAAAAGTTGAATCTTTTAGTTCTTCTCTGAAAGAGTTAAATGTTTGTTCATGTTGTTTACAGGTTTTTAAAGGTTTTAAGAGATGGATATTATATCACAGTTGCAAGAACAAGTGAATTCCATTGCTGCAATCACTTTCAATGCTTTTGGGACATTGCAAAGAGATGCACCTCCAGTCCAGCTTTCACCTAATTATCCTGAACCTCCTGTTACAACTGCAGCTACTGATGATGCTTCAGCTTTTCCTGAGCAACCTAAGCAGCTAAGTGCTGGTCTTGTTAAGGCTGCCAAGCAGTTTGATGCTTTGGTTGCAGCACTTCCCTTGTCAGAAGGAGGTGAAGAAGCTCAGCTTAAAAGAATTGCAGAACTTCAGGTAAACCAAGTCATTGAGATTTTATAATCTTTGAATCTGGTACTTCTATTCATCTAAGGGATTTGTATTCTCTGCTGTTTATCTTCAGGTGGAAAACGATGTTATTGGTCAAGAACTCCAAAAGCAACTAGAGGCTGCAGGTACAAATCCTCTGGCTTACTGTGCTCTTGAATTCCCACCTTAAGCATTTTAGGTTCATTTTTTATGAGTAACGAGTTCAATGTTCAAGCTGCTATTACCCTCCAGCGTTTTTAGATGCTATTTAACCATCGCAAAGTCATCTCTTTAGTGGTTATAGTATGGAATTTTTTTTGTCTTTCTTAGATGTTATGTATTTATTGCTAAATGATCTCTGTAGTCGATCTAATATTGGATTTTTATTTTTCTTGCAAATGCTTCTGACATTGCACTGGGTCTAAAGTGGTATGACCTTTTGGTTGACAGAGAAGGAGCTAAAGCAAGTCCAAGAGCTATTTGGACAAGCTGCAGACAATTGCCTGAACATGAAGAAACCTGAATGAAGATGGTTTACCTTGTTTTCAAGCGGTTTCAGAAGCTATATGATTTGGCTCAGCAACAATTATCTTTTAGTTCAGAAGGAATGGCAGTTCTCATTTAGTTCACCAAAAAAATGTTTCAGAAACAATTTCAAAAATTTTAGTTAGCTTACAACAGCAAAACCAATATGTCAACCTTACAATTCTTATGACCTGGCTGTCTGATTACAATCTCAAAGAATCAACCTTACCATTACAGCATTTACAAAGCCATGATTGACCTGTTATGTTTGATCCTCCAATCAGAGTTGGTCTGATTGGTATCTGTCACATTCATTCCAAGTTGCTGAAAAGAAATGACCAGTCCATAACTTGGAGTTCAAAACTAGAACTTGACTGGACTTGAGCATGAGCAGAGATCAGGGGTTTTTAGGTTTCATGCCTATTGTAGTAGTACGGCCTCTCTGGATACCTGGTGTTTAATCCTGTATTTGCATATTATTCATCCGGTTAGCCCTAACTCCTAATCCTTTCCCTCACCTGTGGAGACTTGTGCAGAGGCCAGCAATCTTTCTCCATGTTACAACTAGCTTAGGATGAAAAGAAAACTTTAGCCCGTCATGTAAAGAATGCAGTCTGAGTTCTGTACAAAATCACAACAAAATGACGTTCAACCAGCCAACTTTTCCCTATTTTGTTGACAAAACAGTCATTTTCTTTTTCAGTTTCTTCTTTTTGGGTGTTTGGGAATATACAATCGGGAAAAAAGTCAAATAAACCCTCAACTTACAAAAGTGGGTAGAATAAAC
>OVBA01006869.1:0-15994 GCA_900406435.1 Lepidium aucheri
CAACCTTGGTTTTTTAATTTAATGCATAACCCTTAAACAAAAAAAAAAAAAAAGAGAACCAGATTAAAGGGCCAAAGACTACCAAGGAAAAAGAAACACAGGTAGGCATTATCGAGTCTATTGAACAAATGAATGTAAAACAATATGGTTTACAGTCTTTGAAAATTGAACCATGAAATAGAAAAAAAAAAAGGTTTTTATAATAGAAATTAATTAACAAATTTGAATAACAGTCCATTAGAATAATACCTAAACTTGTACTTCCAGCTTCAGTTTAACACGTTCAGAGTCTCCTCCCCCACCAGCATTGACCAAATGCTCTAGCCTCTCCTTATCTGATTCTCTCGTCCCTATCGCTGCACCAACCATCCACTAAGAATTAACATATTGAAAGAAGTCCTCCTACAATCATAAAGTTTAAACCATACACCATTGTAAGTAAATCTTCCATGATCTTAACCAAAACATAAACCACAATCCCCAAAATTAACACTTGAAGACAAATTAATGCTCTTGTCTTCATGACAGAAAGAACATCAAACAAGGATAAGTCAAAAGAAGCGATTTTGTTTTATTTGAAATCCAGGCGTAAGAACACTATCACCAGTCACCATACAAATCCCAATCAAAACAATAACACGTATCTCTCCTTGAAACCCGACGGAGGCTTAGAAGACGGCTTTGGAGAACAGCTTTTATGAAACCAGAATAGAAGAAATGGGATTAAGATCAAATTGAGAATTGGGATTACCTTAGAGAAAATTGGGTTCAATTTCCGATATCCTTTTCTTCGCATGAAAGAAACAAAAGGTTAGATTAGATTTTCGCCATTGTCATTGTCAAAAGATTGATGATTCTGCTTTTCTTCATGTTGACCATCGTCACCGGTCACCAATTGCTTGAGTTTCTTGTTGGCCATTTTGTCTGCACATGATAGACATGTGAAAGCTGGTTTGAATAAATATGCTACGACATAATCAGTTACAGAGTTCATCAATTGTGGCTGTGAACGTAAAGTGAGCGTAGTTGTGAACGTTGTGTTTTTTTGTTTTAATAGTAACCTAATTAATTTTTTTTTTTGTTTTAATCCTAATTAATTATTTCAATACGTATATAGAACGTGATTAGGTTATGTTTTTTCTGTTATAAATTAATAAAATTTTAAAGGACAAGATTGCAATTTCCAATCGGGGTCTTTTTAAATATTTTACAAATTAAGGTTTAAAAAGTAAAGGACCTCCGTTTTACTATATTTAGATGTTAAGTTCCAACATCAATAATTTATTACAACCAGTCCACATTTGGAAATGATGTATGCGCAACAAATGTAGCATGAGTATGTATGTTTTTTTGTTATATATGTGTTTATGAAACGGTGCAATAAGTCTCTGAAACTCATCATGCTCTTAACAATGGCGACCATTTCCTCTCACAATCTTCTTCCTCATGTTACCAACCAAAGAAATCAGTTCACGTGCTTAAGAAATTGCCGTGGTGTTATTGCCACGTGGGAGAGAAGCTGACGTTGGATCATCAGAAGTCGCCGTTTCTTAAGCCGGACGTTGATCTTTCTACTGCTCATAACTTGGAAGTTCTCCTTCATCTCCTAGATGGGTTAGTCTTCTTCGACCTTTTTTTTTCATCAAAGTACATAAAATTGATCACGTAGTGATAACAAACCGAGTTGAACCGAAAACAGGTATTTGGTTCTGTATTGCTTCCTAGTCAACAACTGTTTTATTCTAAATTATAGGTAACTTCAGTGAGTGACACACAAAAAAAAAAAAAAAGGAAACTTCAGTTAAAAAATGAAATCGGAAACCAAATAGAATCAAATGAAAACCGAATTTGTACTACTTTTATTTATTTTTGGTTAGAAGTAAATCGAACCAATATTATTTGAAGTTTAATTCGGTTTTATCTATTCGAAATCGAAAACAAACTAAATTATAACTGGAATGCCAAATTTCTATAATTGAAATAGCCTAAAAGTGGAAGAACTGACCCGAACAGAATGTTCAGGTAGTAAAAAATTGAAAAATATGTATTGTATGAATGGAGAATTTACAGTTTAACTTTAGTCAAAAGTCTTTTGTCTTGTCTGAAGTGAAACAGTTAGGAGACAAGATCACGGTGTATCTTGATAAATTAATCAATTTTAAAAGGGGAAAAGTCAATTTAAAAGAGAATTATAAAAAAGGAATGATTAAATATAAAATAATACAGGTATCATGGGAAGGGACAGAGATTTGTGTTATCAACTGGAAGAGATCCAGCATTAGTAAACAAAGCATCTGGTTTTTTGAAAGACCATTTCATGGTTCCTCCTAATTGGCGTCAAGATGCTAACAAAGGAATGGTGAGAAACACTGATGGTCGTTGGATTCAACCTGATCGTATTCGTGCAGACGATCTCCATGCTCCTGACATTCATCATTTTGTCACCCAACTCCTTCCTCCATCATCATATAAGTACTTTCGTTTCTCTGATTTGTCTCAATTTGTATATCTATACTACAGTTCCTAGCTTACTATATTATGAAGAAAATTTAAGTTTTTCATCAAAATTGAAGACAGATCGGTGGTATGAGTGTATCTCGGAATGCTTACACTCTGCTCTTGGATTTGGTGTTATGATTCTATCACTCTTCTTCTTGATCAATCTGTTCAAAAGACTCCCACCAAGAAACAGGACCCAAACCATCATCATCTATATTCCCCTGCACATTTCATTAGACTGAGTGGATACTAGATCGAAAAATGGAGAACCAAATCGAAAATAGGAGAATCAAAAGCTTTAGAGGATGGGTTTGATGAATGAACTTACAGTGACCAACATAGGAGCAAAAGGCTTTGCGTCTTCTGCTCGCTCAATAGGAACTGACGGATAGCTGATGCTCTCAACGCGAAACTTGATCTGCCATTTACAACACCAATTTATATTGAAACAAAAAAAGAGAGAGACCACCTTCAAAAAATTGTGTGGATAACCAAATTTCCACCTGACAGGCATCGTCAATAATATAGTCTTCTCCGTCAAATATCCACACCCATCTCATTTGTTTCCTGTTAACCAAAAAACAAGATCATACATTTTGACCCAATGCAGGTACAAGCTCCTAGTCATAGCTCTAGAGCTGAATAAATTCCATAAACTGCAGGGCATATTTCTCCTACCTATTGTAAGGGTCTTGCTCACAGCGGTTGGGTGTTGGTATATTCGGAGCAGGCACATAAATATCTTCAAAGAATCCAAGTGTTACTGTCAAGTATAGAACTATCATAAGTATCTAAATGAATAGCATCATCCATAATTTCAATGTATCAAGCAAACTTATAAGTTGCTAATATGTACCAGAGAGAAACTAACAACGCACAAGTGTAATAGGATGTAGACAATGCACAAGTGTAACAGGATGTAGACAATGCACAACATCAGAACTCTAAAGGAAACTAAAAAAATACATATAGTACTCACAGCGCAAGCCATTGGCATCAGATTCTTTGAACTTTGCAGCTATGACCTCACCAACAAATGGGCGAAACACAACAATTCTAAAACCTACCTACGATCACAAGACAAAGGAAAAGTATTAAACATCACAACTTGTGCCAATGATGAGGAAAAGCTTACACGAATATACAAATGTTAAGCAAAACCGTAACTATTTTTGAGTTATACATCACAACATGAGACATAGATGATAGAAAGCTTATTAAAGAATACAAATGGTAAGCATAACCGTACTACTTTCGGAGTTTTTCCCTACCACAGCTCAGTAACGTTTGCGGTAAAGAACCATGCCGTCAAAGTTCGACTAATAAAATTACAGATATGAAGAAGTAAAATGTCTAAAGTTACGAATGGTGTACATTCGAAACTCTAGTAAAATAATGATGAGTCTACAAAGATGCAACTTAATACATGGTAATAGGAGTCAAACAATGATGCCACAAACATGTAGTTGCAGAAGAAGAGCAAGAGAACAGTTACATTGGGAAGACATAAATTGATAAAATCGATGTTCGTTCAAAGAAAAGATCCGTAGTTTAAATTTACCTTATAGGTCGCTGCACCATCTCCAGGTAAAACAAAACCTCCTTCTACTGATTTAATGTCATAAACAGATACGCAAAGACCCAAATCTGCCAACACCTTTAGTATCAAAAATCAGCCAATGTGTTCTGAGTAGACCAATGAAAAACATGAGAAGACAAAATAAATAGGGTAATGATCAAAACCTTGTCTAAGAACACATTTTGAAGCACTGACTTAATGGCATCTTCGAGGGGGAGGTTAAGGAGATGCGGAGGCACTCTTAGTGTATGTTCGAGCTCGCTAAGATAGAACATCACTGCAAATTCTCCAAAACTTTTCATTCAGAAATCAGATACACATGGAAACAAACAATCAAAGGAATTGAATTCGAAGTGTCTACTAATGTAAATGGATAGAAAATTCTGAGCACTACATTGAGATTAGTTCAAAAGAAAAAAAAAATGTCAAAATTAAGTAATCGTAGAGCGTACACATATCTGCCATGATCATAACCACTCAATATATGAGGCAACACAAAAGAAATTATCTAAAACAGGACAATACCTAAACCTCTGAAGACGAATTCGGCTCGAGGAAGCTCCAAGAGATGGTGATGAAGACGAAGATTAGACAAAAACGTAAGAACAGATTGTGAAAAGAAGCAAACCAATCGTGTCGACTGGGGAGATAGCGGAAGCAGTGAAGAAGGAGCAGAGAAACGGAGAGGCTGGGAGAGAGAAATTTCAAACCCGATCTCTAGGGTTTAAGTTATGTCGAAATTAATTATATATAGTAAACCGGTCGGTTTGTTTTGGTAACGTTCAATAAACCCGAACAAGAACCGAGATTGAGCTTTCTTTCAAGGAAAACGGTCGGTGGCTGTATTTAAGTCTTAAGATTAAGCTCTGTGGTAAAAAGAATGAAACTGAAGAACAAAGATTTACACGAAGCTGAGTTTAAAGAATGAAGCTAATCATAAAATCGATATTATGCTTGTTTAACCAAAAAAAGAAGGAAAAAAAGAATGTGAAATTGAACCTAACTTGACGGAATATGTGTTCAGTTTGTGTCAAGCATGAATATTGCACTGTTGCAAGTAGGTGTGATGGTAAGGGACGTGTATGTTCCAGTAACGTTTGTATTTCTCTACTCCAATGTCCAGCCATGGCTTCATGATCCCATCGTAGTGTATAACCGCAGCTTGTTCGATTTCAGCCGTTTTGACTCTTGATTCACGACCTAACCCCATCACATGCCATTTCTTCTCTAATGGTAATGTTTGTCTATAGAAAGTTAACCAACCTATTGGTAAGCTCCCAGCTTTCCACAGTGGTTTCTTTGTTCCCTGCAAGCAAATACATCCACAAAAGCATTGTTAGGTTTAGGTCCATTCGCTCATATTCGTTTGCTAGTTACAACTCTTATCTGAGCTCTAATTTTAAACCTTTCATCCACGAGATAGCCAACCTAAAACCCAATGACTATTACAACCTTTTTCATATAGAATAATGGTCTATAAACGAATCGAAGAACCCATTTGGAAATTTAAAAGAGCATTCAAAGACTATATGGCTCGAGTGATTGCGATATAAGGAGAGTAAGTGCCATAGAGAGACTAGAGTGAGCGTGTTGCGTACCAGGGTGAAGTATTTTATGTATGTAGAAGTCAACTTCCGTCTTCTCCATTCGTCAAGATCAACTAGATTCATCCCGAATGCCCACGTGCAAGTTTTAGGATTAAATTTCCCAGCGACCCATGGGTCTGAGAAATTAATAAATGTGCTCATTGAATGAAATGAAGGTTCACCCTCACGACAAGTCTCTACAGCTCCCATCACTTTTCCCTTCATATCTATGCTCCACAGCCTACTTAAATCTCTTTGAACTACTACATCATGGTCAAAGAGTACAATCTTGTTCAAACCCGGGAATATATCCGGGAGATAAAAGCGTGCATTATTGAGGGTAGAAACGAATCTTGGGTCACTAGAGTTTTGCTTCATTAGAAGTTGCTCATATTCTGGAGGCAGGACATCCATATCATCAATGTTTAGGATTTGGATAGTAGCTCTATTTTGAATGTTTAGCAAAAACCACATTGAGATTGCTGGGTAATTAAGTGAATCAGTCACGACATGAAACACTATTTTTTCCGGTTCCTGCAAACAAGAATCCATAGAGAGCTTAAAAGGTGGCTGATGTAAAAGAAAAGATGATAGAGTGTAAGACGCTTGAAACGTTACATATAATGATATCCGATATATCAATTTAGAAAAGAAATTATGCTCAATATTGTCAATAAAAAAAAAAGCAGAACATATGTGAAGAAGATTTTACCTTTGAAGTATTTATCGTAGAGTTAACAACGACTGCAGAAGCCAAAACATTGTCTGAAAAGACAAGATAATGATTGAGACTAGGATCATTATAATTTTGCTGGTTAGGCATCTGCCTTTTTTCAGGATCCAGGGAAAAGTATTCTGTGGTCAGCCGCATTGAAAGACAGTGAAGCCCTTTTGGGGTGGTACTTGCTGCAAGCTGCATTAGGTACGTTGCTTGGTTTTTCTGCGCCTGAACTTGCTCTTCTGCGTTATAATTCATGGCACGGAGTTTGGTAGCAATGGCAGGGCAATTGTTAAAGACACGACTAGCCTTGTATAACGCAGCTTCCATGGTCTTCGCCCTCCGAAGAGGGCTGAGAGAAAAGAAAAAAAGAAAACATATAAGAGGTTACTATATGAATTTCGTATACAGCAGTTTTTGTCGCTTAAAAGTTGTACTTATGACAGCAAGTCAGTGAATGCAATATAGGGTATTCTCTTCTTTTGAATCAAGCAATTCTGCTTACCCCTTTGATAAATCTTTATCCTTTGTCGCATCACCAACAGCCCGCTCCAGCTCTTTCGTCCGACCTCTCAACTCCTTTACAATTTGAGAGTTACTTCCAGGTGGAGCAAAATTCAGGTAGGCTTTAGCTTGTATAATTTTGTCTCTGATCTCCTTTATTTTCACATCTGTTGCTCTTTCAGGCTGAACCTTTATGTTCTTTTCACCCTTAGTAGATAAAGGGGGTTTGAAATGCGTTTTATTGGAAAGTGCGTCAACTGTTGGTAATTGATCCTGACATTACACAAAACAACAAGTCGTAATCATGAAACATCTGATCTTAATAAGTTGACAGAAAGCGTAAAAGTGGCTTTTCTATTTCCTACATCAAACTAAGCACCATAGAGCGCAATGTCTTTGTAATATGATTCTAGGAATCAATATCGGAGTTGTTTCATAGCCTAAGCACTCATCAACTTTATGTTATTTCAAATCAGCTCTACTAATCAAGTTTAAGTTATCTTTAAATCTAGTGAATTAAATACACACCTTTGCATCAGACCTAACTGCGATCTTCTGTGGAAGTATTACCTGTTCTTCTTTGTTTTTGTGATTATTTCCTGAAATTTATGATGACTACAGATAAGAAATCTGAGAATTAAATGACAGAAAAGCAAAATTGAAAGTATGATCCCACCACCACTTCCTGGCAAAACAATCGTTGTGTCTTTTTCATCAGACTGGGTAACACCATTACTTTTATCAGACGAATCATTCCGAGCTACAGAATTAAGCTCCCCGTCCTTGAAAAGAATGAGCCTTGGCCCCTTCAAGCCTTCACCATCCTCCTAAATCATAAAGTGAACCAGTTTAAACAATACGAACGATCAAAAGAATTATAGAGAAATGACTTGCAGGAACCGGTAACTTCTATCTTACATGTTCAATAGCGTTAAGTCTCAGTTCATTTGACCTGAATCTCTGCAGAACAGTGGCAGCATGTCAGCTACTATGTATTGCTCTTGAAAAATATAAAGCATAGAAGAGGATGATGAAACAAGACTAAAGATTCATTTCATCGGACTATAGCTTCTCAACGAAGTAAAAGAGACCACAAAATTTCTAGGAAGCCAGAGATTGAACACCATGAAACTGCACTTACTATGTTGGATAACTCTTCAATAAATTCTCTACGACCTGCCGGAAAACAATCCACAATCGAAATCAATACAAATCTGAAATGAAAAATTCCAAACACTAATAGAACATTGAGCAAAGCAAGCCGATTGCAATTTTTATAAGATTCAATCAAAGGTCAAAGCCATCAATCAAGAATTTCCACATAATCTTAGTCATATCTCGTGAATTTCACATCCGCTAGACAGAAAAAATGAAAAAATAAGATGGAGAGTAGACAAGCTAACCAACAGGAGTAATGCTCTTAAGCCGATTGGAGACGAAAATAAGCGGAGCGAATACAGATATCGAAAGCAATGAAAGGATCATAATCCTCTGCCATTGACGAATTTGCTTCATGAATACGCGATGCGCAATCAAAAAAACTTCCCCTGAATCTATCTTTCTCGAGAAAACTACCGGTATCACATCAAACGAACCCTTAATCGTTCTCCAGGAAGAACCAGACACATCGACAAAATGAGATTAACAAATCTGAGAGATTTCGTGCTTGACCAACAAGCAAAAGAACAAAACGGTAAACAACTTTAGGGTTTCTAAGATCCTTCAGAGATTGGTTTCTTCTGTATTGAGAGATTATATTCTTCGCTTTAAATTCTGGGTTTGGGGTCGGAGAGGAGTTAGATTCAGAGCTTCCTCATGCATCATCGGAGGATTTTTTCCTTTATTATATATTTTAATTATTCTTTAATGATTTTTCTTTTCATTTTAAAATGAGTATTAATTAATAAAGGACGAAATTGATAATAAATAAAGTTTTGGGGTGTTCGTGTTGAGATTGTAAAATGTTGTGAACGAGAAAACGAACCAAAGAAGCAGTGATGCGGATCAGGTGCGAGCAGGTGTACATGTGAAGACATGTGATTTATGCCGTTGATGAAGCTGTATGTAATTAATGTAATCTTTTGTCTTCTTTTGATTATTTATAATTACCAATCAGGACATGACGCGTCGACAAAATCTTCTCACCAATCTATGAGACAAGAAAGGAATTGCAATCTCGCATTTTTTATAACAAAATGAGTTTTTTTTTTCCCAAAGAATTACATAAATAAACTGATGGAATGGGCAGTTGCATATCTAGAGATTATTTAATATAATTGACTTTTTACATATATTAGGTAAGAAATTGACTAATGAGTTGGACAATTGTAACTCAATATTGACAAAAAAAGAATTATATAAATGAATAATACATATTATATTTATAAAGATATTATGGCAAGTGGTAATGTTTTTTTTCTACAAATCTTTTAGAAATTTGATTTCTTTCCGCAACAAAAAAAGAAAAGATTTTAGCGAGTAAATTTTGAGTTATTCATCAAATTTTTCAAAAGTTGATAAAAATTTAAAACGTCTACCAAAAATATATAGTTGTACTACAGACCCCGAGAAAGAAAAGGTTAAATATTAAGGACAAACAAGATAATATGCTAGATCAAACCTTAATAACAAAATTATTGTAGTGACACTTGTTTTTTACTTATCCTTTTGTTGGCACCTACCTGAACTTTTTCTTTTTAAGTTTATCGGAGGGAAAATAATATTAAAACTACGGTAAAGATCCTACATATTACACATAAACAATAAATCGAACTTTTTTGTGAGAACTTTTTCTCTCTTCTCTCTCGCCTATGGAGAGGAAGAGTAAACTCCTGGTGCAACAACAGTTGTGGCCAGCTTCCTCCCCCTAATTTCACCTTTAAGCCACAATGAATTGCTCAATCCACAAGCATGAATTCATTCACGACCACCGCACTCAAATTTGGAGGGAAAAACAGGGGAATTTGGCAAAAATCCTAAACTGATTAGGATAAAACTCCGGACATGAATGGATCTAAAGAAACAAGGAAGAATATCCAATTAGAGGTCCTATTTATGAAGATCCAAACCAAAAAGGAGGCATGCAAACGGATATGAAAGAAAATCATAGCTCCGATCAAAGGGAAAAGACAGAGAGTGCGCCTTCCCAAGTAAGTCCATCAACATGCAAGATCACTGATGGTGTCAAAGCTCAGTTGTTTAATCTGATTAACAAAAAGTGAACACAACAAGGACGGTGTGATCATCAAAAGACGAATTGAAGAATTCAGGATTAACTCCAATGAAATGTCGGTACTTACAAGTAATTAGGAAGTAGAATCAAGACATGCAAAGATATAACTAGATTAAGGAATGCTGATTGTGGTTAACATGAGATTACAAAAAGAAGTTCAACATGAATGATTATAAGCATTAAAAGATGCAGCATCCGAAAATAAAACTAGAAATTTCAAGGAAACTTGGAAGGCATGAAAGAGAAGTGACCAAACTAATTTGATCAGCCACAAGAAATAGAACAGGGAAGCAAGGTGCAACACCAATTATACAACTGAATGAGTCCATAAAAGAAAAACAAGACCACTATGGAATACAAAGACATTGACTACAACACTACTACTGGGGGAAAGGAAACAGAGGAGGCAATACAATCAAGAGGAAATGGTTCAGGAAGGACCTCATGAGTATGCAACACCAAAAATTACAAAAGAGTATACAAGATCTCTATCCCTATTCCCCTCGTAGCTAATTCAACTAAGTTTTCCCTTCACCACATAGCTACCTTGGCACACAAGGTATGATCTAACTCCCACAAAGTATGTGGAAGCTCGCTTGACAATCATTGGTGGCTACAACACATTTAATGGGCTTTAAATAGTCATTAAAGCTCAATAACACCAATGATTAGGCCCAAATCTTGGTCGGTAATCATTACAATTGGTTTACGTGCTCAATGGTGCACTCACCAAGAAGCTTAACCATCTCCACACGCCAAGTTCTAAGACACTCTCACACTCTCCTAAACAACTAATCATTACGACCTTTCCAATCTCCAAGCCTTCCTCACTTCAGCTAACAGCATGTGTCACATCCTCATGCATGCGCCAATCACAAAGGTTCCCTTGCAACAACCGTATCTTCGAGATTCTACAAAAAAGATTTAGGCGGCTTAGCTATACATTTGTCCAACATGCATTGGGGGTAAAGAGCTTATCCCGAGCCAGAAGGAATGAGATGACAGATGGAGTATGAGATGGTGATTCAACTCTAAGTCTGCACCTTTAAAACTGAAGCTAACAAAAGGATTGACGTCAAACTTTCCTTCCCTTCTTCTCTCTATCTCACTAAATTGCAACCTAAGCTATCCACGATGGTGGAAAACTTTTGGGCGGCCATTGATCAATTTCACATGGGAAGAAGGGATGATGACATCTACATCCCCTATTACGCCTACTATATCACACAAGAAATGAGTAGGTTAAGTTTGGTGGCTCGGCCGCTAAACTATGCGGAGCAAGATTTGGAGATGATGGTGATAGATCTTCCAAGAGCTTGGCGTATGGACACGAGGGTGTTTGGCCGAATCATTGATCATGACTTCGTGTAGTTCATTTTCTCCTCCGAAACAGATCCAATCTCCGTACTACGTCGCCAACCAATTTCATACAATAGATGGATCGTGCTTGTACAACGTTGGCAACCCATTGATTCTAGTCTCTTCTTCCGTACGCTCCCACTTTGGATCCAAATCCACGACCTTCCTCTCCAATACGCGTCACCAATGACAACAAGGTTGATCGCAAGAGCCATTGGAGAAGTTGTTGAGGTGGACGTGCAAAACCACTCGGTGACAAGAACCTCAACCATAAGGGCAAGGGTCAACATAGATCCTTTTGAGAGACTCAAGTTTTTCAAACCGGTGAGGTTCCAAAATGGCGAGCGTTTACATGTTTTCTTCCACTACGAGGGTATCACCAATTTTTGTTTGAACTGTCAAAAGCTCACACACGACACAACCTTGTGTACGTATGTACCAACACCGGATGATTACCTCCTTAAAGTTGAAACTAATGAAGATTGTTTGGAGACCTCCTCACCAACTACTCAGCCGATGGATACTCAACCAACAAGAACATCTACTTGTCAACCCTTGGCTCCCACACAAAACACAAGGTACCTCTCTCAAACCATAGCTAATATTGTCGATAGTATAACAACAATGTGGGATACGGTTAGAGATATTAGGTTGAACAATGAGAACTTCACGACCTTTAATGTGGAAATGGAGCTAGACTTAGCCACAACATCCGACCAAGAGGAAATTGCTTTTCTCATCAATCGTGAAACAAAGAGGAAGCGGTACCCGGATGCCACAGAGGAACCAAGCTTCAAGTCTCCAAAGTCGTTCTAAGACAAGTTCCAAGACCGTATCTTCCAAGCAAGTTTACTTACTTTTTGGGCAAGAAAGGACTCTTTAGGTGTTTTTAACAAAGTTGTTTTATGTTTATTTACCTTTTGGACAAGACTAATCTTTTGGTTGTACTCAAACCTAGAACTATCACATGCGGTTTGCTCACCAACGAAAAGAATGTTTTCGTTGGTATCTTATAATTAATATCAATATTTTCGTTAAAAAAAAGATCCAACATATTTTTCAGAAACTAAGAAGCCAAAAACTAAAGGGCTGTTATTGAAAGAGGATTTTGAGAGGTTTTGGTGTGGTGGATTTTTATGTTTATATAAGATTTAGACGTTTTACTAATAGATTTTGTTATTGATTTTAATGGATTTTAAACATGTTCCTAGTGAATTTTAAACCTCAAAATGCAGAAATATATTGTCGTTTAACAGATTCAATCTCCTTCCTTTGTTCCCCGACATTTCGTCTTTGAATCACAGCAACTGTCTCCACAGCTAACTAGTAAGTTCGTAACTTTGTTGCTATGTTCTTAGTTATGTGTCAGTGTGTGCAAGTTGTTTTGAGTTCATAGCTTCTCATCCTCCTCAGTCTTGCGTGAGGTTAATTAAAATCTTATTCGTCTTGATCAAATGAGTCAATCGCTTTTAATTTTCTGCTCCCAAGACTG
Organism: Lepidium aucheri; assembly: GCA_900406435.1. Lineage (NCBI taxonomy): Eukaryota > Viridiplantae > Streptophyta > Magnoliopsida > Brassicales > Brassicaceae > Lepidium > Lepidium aucheri. The sequence goes on from OVBA01006869.1 coordinate 12,970, forward strand.
GTGAGGTTCAGTTATTCTTCTTTCGATCATTGGTCGTGTAAGATGTTTCTTAGCTTGTTTAGAGGTTCTCTAAGTTGATGTTGTCGATCTTGATGATGTTGGTTATTGATCGATTAATGGATTAGTGAGTTAAGTTCATGGAGGATTACTAAGGCCTAATGGAAGTTTAAGCTTGGCACTAGTAAATTTAGTCTACTCGTGTTTGCCTTAGTGAGATTTGAAAAGTTTGAGTTAGGACTTCTATGACGAAGCAATCGATTTTGTTTCAATAGGCCAGATTGGTTCTGAGTGTGTGAAAGCTCATGGTTAGGAATCAAGAACTCATTAACTTGACAAGGGGGAATCGGTTATATGCCATATTGTATTATAAATGTTGATTTTGTTCTATAATGATGTTTTTTTCTTAAGAACGTCTCATTATACTCAAAAGATCTTCTAAAATCCAAATATTAATGGTTTAGTTGAAACTCACGATTAGTTGCTCTTTGAATAGAATCGTTGATTGTGTATTTGTTAAGGTGTTCTGTGTTTTTAATGAACTTGTTTTGAGCAGGAGGTTCACAACTCTTCACAAGAAAAAACCAAAAAAACAAAGAAAGAGAGGATTTGTGATAACAGCAAGGAAAATTGGTTAAGGCATCCCATGAGGCATGTGTAGAAGGAAGTGTTCCAAGGACATTGACTATTTTTCATGATCAGTTTCTCTTGAATGAAACTCATAATCTTCTGAGCAATGGGACACAGAACAGGAAAAATCCCATCAAAAAACCCTAACCTATACTTCCATCATCGCCCCGTTAAAGAGTCACCTACATGAAAAACCAAACATTCATCTTTCTAAATCTTAAGAGAGCTTTATAATAAGAAAGTTTCTTAATTTGAGAGTTTTATATGGTCTCCCAGAAAGTTTTTTGTTGTTAAATAAATCTTCTTGATTTCCAACAATGTAAGGTGCTTCGAAACTTCCAAAAGATTCACTAGCTTCACCAAGATGGACTAATTGAAGTAAGAAGCAATGAACTATTGTATGAGATATTTTATCCAAACCGGTCAGTAGTTAGTTAGATATTATACTAAATACCTGCTAAAATTGGCTAAGAGAATTTGATGTTAGTCCAATAGGAATGAGGAAGCACAAATAGACACCAAGCAAACATGTCGTAAGCAAAACAACACATTATTATAAAGAATACTCTTTTTTATAGTAAGTTAACACATATTTTACGAGACAAATGTAAATAAAATACTTTCAAGATTAGTCGATGTCTCTTCATCAATCTCACAGCCAAACCCTAGATATTTCTCGCATTAAACATCGTAAATTCTCTTATTTGCCTCTTCCTCACTACCAAAACAAAATAAAACACCAAACAGTCATTTATAATTTCAACAATATATCTTTCTTCTTTATTTTAGCTAAAGCTTTCAAACTAACATGTCAAAGCAAGAACGATGACCATAATCAACCTCTACTAATGGTTCCAACTCCTATACAAGAACAACAGAAGAGTCAAACAAAGCTAAAGATACAAACAAACAAATTGGTTCAGCACTAAAAACATTGTCAACTAGATATATAGTGCTTTTTTCTACTAAAATCAATTTGCAATTATGAAGCAAAGACAACACCATAATTTCAGCTGATGAAAAACAATTCTTTCTAGTTCTGGTTCGACCGCGTAGAGACATGTTCAAGGTATTTTTTTTCCTTATATCCAACAATATCTCTGAATTGCTTGAAAAAACCATCAACCATTTCATCATCATCAGAAGTTGGCTGCTGCTTAAAATAAATGGATTCCAAGCTTTCCCATTGTTATATCTTTGAGCTTGCAATTAGTAGAATGATGTGAGGAATAGTTAATATAGGCTTTAAAGAGTGCCCTGTACCAACCCTTACTTTTGGTGATGGAGTTATAATAAAGACTTTATAAATTTAAACCAATCCATTGTTACAGACTCGACTCCGACTCATCTTCTTCTTCGTTCATCGTAATCCACATCATAACACCAACAAAACTGAGAAGATAATCAAATCAATCAATCAAACACCGAAGAAAGTTATCTCTTCGATGCCTCTGTTGCTGCTACTACTTTTACTGCAAGTCACGAGGATGAACCAGTATAGTGAAAGAAGTTTGAATTTTAGGTAGGCCTCTTTATTTGGATGTGCAATCGACTCCGAAAGTATCACTCATCGTTATTTCACAAGTAGATCGATGAGAAGCAAAAAAATGGAATTCATGGTTTTTGAAATAGAAGGAAGTCTGTTTTTTTTTCTTTAATTCCATAATAGTTTGGAATTGAGAATCTCCACACAAAAAAACATGATTTTTTTGTTGTGAAAGAACACAAGAATACATTGGAATCAATAACATTAAAGTCTATTGAAAATGGTGAATAACAATTGATTGTAATTACATCACCTAAATACATTGTTGAATAACAATGTATTTTAATATATTCCGACAAATACATCATTGAATAACATTAGATTTCACTCTAGACTTGAAATACAATAAAATCCAAAACTAATACATTCTTGAATAACCCACATAAATCAACCGAATTAACCTTTTGATATAACCTAAGAAAAAAACTAGAAAGGAACAAGTCATATGATTTAACATTTACTAGGATTATTCTCCTTTCCTCAAAAAAAAATCTAATAACATTTAATTTGGTATCAATAATTTTATATACCTATTTAATTATGTATTTAAAATAGCAATAAAAATATATAATGATGACCATATATAAGACTAGATATGAACTCGTGCGATGTACGGGTTATTTTTTTGCAAAAAGAATATGTATGATAATTAAAACCATATTTTTAGAAATTATATGTGTTTCAAAAAAATATTCTAAATTAAAATTACATATCTTAGTTTAGACCAATAAATACTTGTAATTTCTTTTAGTTTTAAAATTTATTCTAAATTATTCGATAGACAATAACATACACTAAATTAAAATTTTTACTTTATTTTATGAGAACTGTTTTAATTAAAATTAAAATTAA
>OVBA01006870.1:0-15991 GCA_900406435.1 Lepidium aucheri
TGAGTTCCAATTATGTTCAAGTCATCAACATATACAGCAATGATCACAAACTCATATATAGATTTCTTAATAAATACGCAAGGGCATATCGCATTGTTGGTATATCCTTTACTCAACCAATATTCGCTTAAGCGATTATACCATATGCGTCATGATTGTTTTAATATGTAGAGTGATTGTTGTAATTTGACTGAACATATTCCTTTTGGTTTTGAACTCAATGCTTCAGGCATCTTTAATCCTTCTCGGATTTTCATATATATTTCATTATCAAGTGATCCATATAAATAAGTTGTCACAACATCCATTAGATGAATTTCTAGATTTTTAGATGCCGTTAGGCTCATCAAAAACCTGAAGGTAATTTCATCCATTACTAGGGAATATGTTTCCTCATAATCAATTCCTGGTCTTTGAGAAAACCTTGGGCAACAAGTCGAGCCTTATACCTTGTTACCTCATTTTTCTCATTTATTTTTCGAACAAAAACCCATTTATACCCAACAGGTTTAATGTGTTCACGCATTGTGACAATAGGTCCAAAAACTTTTCTTTTATTGAGGGAGTTCAATTCTCTTGTCATGGCCATTTTCCACTTCTCCCAGTCAGATCTTTTGCGGTATTCTAATATGGACCTTAGATCTTGATCATCACTTTCATTATCTATTTCTTTTGATATAGAGAATGAGAAAATTCTATCATCATCATCATCTTCTATTTCATTTCTGACCCAAATATTTCCGTTTTGGGCATAGTTGATGGAAATTTCATGTTTTTCTTTATTTTCGTCTTCGGGATTTTTCTCTGTATGATTAATTAGTTCTTCTGGACCACTTTAATTTATTTCTGCCAAATTCTTTTTCTTTCGGGGATTCTTATCTTTTGATCCCATTGGTCTCCCCCTTTTCAACTGAGCCTTAGGTTCATTTGCTATATTTCCATCATTTTGTTCTTCCGGAACAATAACTCTTGATGGAACATTCACAACGAGTATATATGATTTTGTCACCCTTTTTGTATTGGTGAACACATCTAGTATCTGATTTTCCATATTTTGTAAATGCATAATTTTCTGAACTTCCAACTCACCTTATTTCATAAGGGGATTAAGGCGCCACAACGACGGTATGTACCATGCCATATCTTTCAGAGTTTCTTTATTTCCTCCCACTAACGCTGGACATTCGTCTTCATTAAAATGACAATCGGCAAAACGTGCCGTAAAAATATCACCAGTTTTTGGTTCCAGATACCGAATTATACTTGGAAATTTATACCCAACATATATCCCTAATCTCCTTTGTGGTCTCATTTTTTTCCTTTGCGGCGGTGCTAGAGGAACATAAATCGCACATCCAAAAACTCGGAGATGGGATATATCTGGCTTATGGCCAGATGTTAATTTTAATAGGGAGTATTTATGATATGCACTCGGTCTTATTTGAATTAGTGCCGCAGCATGAAAAATTGCATGATCCCATATCGAAAGTGGGAGTCTTGTTCTCATTATTAACAATCTAGCAATAATATGTAACCGTTTGATTAAAGATTCAGCCATGCCATTTTGTGTGCGAACATGCGGGACTGGATGTTCAACATCTATTCTCAATGACATACAATAGTCATTGAAGGCTTGCGAAGTGAATTCACCAGTGTTATCAAGTCTTACTTTTTTTATCGTATAATCAGGAAATTATGCTCTCAGCCTGATTTTTTGGGCAATGAATTTTACGAAAATTATACTTTGTGTGCTCAGTAAACACACATGTGGCCATCTACTAGATGCATCAATTAATACTATAAAATATCTAAATGGCCCGCATTGTGGGTGGATAGGCCCACATATATCACCATGTTTTCTTTTTAAGAATACCGGAGATTCATTCCCAACTTTGTCTGGTGATGGCTGAATTATTAGTTTTCCAAGAGAACAAGCATTACACGAGAATTCTTTCGACTAAAAAATCTTCTTGTTTTTCAATGAATGGCCATTTATATTTTCCACAATCTTTCGCATCATGACAGAACTAGGGTGCCCTAAACTTTCATGCCAGATTTTGAATCTACATGTAAAATTTGGGTTTACTGTAACATATGATTCAACCATATTTATATTTGTGAAATATATTCCAGAAGATAAAGCTGGCAGCTGTTCCAATATACATTTCTTTTCCAAAATGGCTGATGTAATGCAAAGGTATTCAACACCATTTTTATTCAGTGTTTCTATGTGATATCTATTTCTGTGGATATCTTTGAAACTCAACAAATTTCTACAAGATTTGGGGGAATATAATGCATTATCTATCTCAAATTTTGTTCACCTTGGCATTGAAAAACAAGCTCTTCCAGAGCCAATAATAATTTTTGCATCACCAGATATAGTACTCACGCTTCCGGCGGAATTATTTATTTCAAGGGAGGAAAAATAATTTTTATCTTTGAGTATTGTGTGTGTTGTAGCACTATTTGCTAGACATATATCTTCGTCCTTGTTTTTGAATTTCCACATTTTCTGATTTAGAAAAAAAAAATTCATAAAAGATGCGTTAATTAAAACAAACTTTATATTACAACAACTATTTTACAAAAATTATTTTACAAGACATGTATAACATTAGATTATTCTTATACAAGCATAAATAATCATACATCACGTTGACTTTCTTCTTCAGGAAGGTTTTAATTATCTTGATTTTCGCTGATATCTACAGAATCAATAGGGAAATCAACTACATCGAGATAATTATCAGTATTTATACCATTAAATGAAAGTTTATTTTCATTTTCAAGAGAAGGTCCAACATCATTGTCAAAAGAAGGTACGACTTCATTATTAAAGAAAGGTCTGGCTTCACCATATAGGAAGTTGGTTTCCTTTTGTTTTTTTTTCTTTTGCAATTCTTAATAAATATTGACAAAATGCTTCGGTGTACGACAGGTATGCGACCAGTGTCCTTTCATGACGCATCTATAGCAACAATTTTCGTGTTGCTTATTATCAACTTCCTTTTCTTTTGATTTTTGATTATTTCTTTCATTGTTGAAATCATTGGGACGGGATTTTCTTCCTTGTCCACGTTTATATCCATGTCCATATCCTCCGCATCCACAACCACGATTATTACCTCGGCCGCATCCATGCCCATTATAATTATTATAATTTGTGGATGTAACATTCGCTTCTAGGAATGGTGCAGACCTAGTTTGACGAGATTGATGGTTTAACATTACCAATTCATTTTTTTGCTCTGCCACGAGAAGAACATGCATTAAGTCTGAATACTTCTGGTATCCATTTGCCCGATATTGTTGTTGCAGGATTACATTTCCAGGATGAAATGTTTGGAGAGTTTTGTCGATCATATCATAATCGCTTATCTTCTCTCCACATAACATCATTCTTGAAGTAATTTTGAACAACGCAGAATTATATTCACTTATACTTTTGTAATCCTGAAACCAGAGGTTTAACTACTCATGTTTAGCTTTTGGTAAAATCACATATTTCTGATGATCAAACCTATCTTTGAGTGATTGCCAAAGATATGCAGGATTTTCTCTTGTTATATATTCATCTTTTAAACTATCGTGGATATGATGGACCAAAAATATCATAGCATTAGCTTTTTGCTGTTCTCAAGTCGTTTTTGACTTATCGATAGTATCAAGGAGCTTTTCTCCCTTTAAATGCAATTTTGCTTCAACTGCCTATCTCTTATAATTATTTCCGCATATATCAAGAGCAGTGATCTCGAGTTTAGCCAAGTTTGACATGATTATTGCATAATAAGTTTAATAACCATAAATTTTATTATTAACTTAAAATGAAATGTAACACAACAACATGTTAATAATTGAATACATAAAAAAGAAATTAGCACGCGATTACAAAGACATATAAAGATAAAATAATTATCCAAAAATTCATCCAAAATTTTGCGTGAGTGAAATCGCCGATAAAATGTCCGTAAATAGAAGAAAGAATAATTCTGAACCAAAAGATAAAACCCAAAACATTTTGCAAAAAGTGAATCGATTTCTAGAGAGAAAATGAGAGGAGGTAGAAATTTTTTGAGTGAGATGATTTTATTTATAGATCAAAATATTACCGTTATGATTAGTAAATATACCCGTTAGAATTTTTTTTTCATAACCGTTAGAAAATTATATCCAAAATAAAATTATCAAAATTAGTAATACCATAAACATGAAATATTCATAATATAAACAATGCAATCATATAAATCAAAAATATGATACATTAACAATAAATTATATTATTTGTCTTCAGTACAAATTTATTTTTATTCATTCATATGCAGGATAAATTTATTTTATTTGTCAACAAGACAAATTTATTTTTATTTATTTGTCTAATGAACAAATTTATTTTGATTTGTTCTTCTGGAACAAATTTTTTATATGTCTTGAGGACACTTTTATTTTAATCATTCTTGTGGAATGTTTTCTAAATGTCTTATGGACATTTTAATTTATTATCGTTCTTGTGGAACGATTTGTAAGTGTCGTCTAGACATTTAATTTAAAATATGGAGAACAAGTCATCCACACGGTATTTTGGTATTATAACAGCATAAAAATATATAGCATATATAAACGGGTGCGAGTTACTTAACATAACAAAAGTATGAATATGAAATTGACGAAATTTAAACTTTACATTTTTCTGGTACGGGGGCTAATCGTGATGATAACATATTATGTTATAATTATATATTTTTTGTTATATTATAACTATATATATATATATAGTGATTAATATATAAAATAAAGAAAGAAAAAGTTGTTTGGAATGAAAAGAGAGAAAGAGAGTACCAAATCTAATTCTATTCTCCCTTGTGATTTATGTGGAGCCATATACTCTTTATATAGGTTTTACAATGAGGTTCAAACTATGATATGTGTAATAAGAGAAGCACCACTTGTCTATTGATGAATCAATCTAACATTAAGAAAAATGTCATTTTAACATTGCAAGTTGGGAAAATCGCTGATTAAACATTGAACTTTGGATGCGATTGATTAAACTTTCAAATTTTTTGTTGACTTTTAAAAAACCCCTCAATTTTGCGTTGACTAGGCCAATTCAACCTTTCGCGAAATGGAATCAAAATTGACTTTAAAATCGAAAGCCAAATTAGAAATTGGAAGTTCGATTCACTTCTTATCTTCATTATGAAGACTTTATAAGCTTGATTTGCTCTTTTCGTTCAAGAATGAGCTTAAATTCGTCGATTTAAAGTATCGAAGACAATATTTTAAATCGACAAATTTGAGCTCATTCTTGAACTAAAAGAGCAAATCAAACTTATAGATTATTCATAATGAAGATAAGAAGTGAATCGAACTTCCAATTTCTAATTTGGCTTTCGATTTTAGAGTCAATTTTGATTCCATTTCCGCGAAATGTTGAATTGCCCTAGTCAACGCAAAGTTGAGGATTTTTGAAAAAGTCAACAAAAATTTGAAAGTTTAATCAACCGTATCCAAAATTCAATGTTTAATAGCGATTTTCTTGACTTGTTAAAATGACATTTGTCAAATTTTATCATATTTATAACAAATATATTTTTTTCTCCGACTTTTTATTTCTTAAAATTAAAGAAATTTTCTTTCCTCTCTGGAATTGACCTTTCTCAGTTTTGCCTCTCTTTCACTTCTGTAATCTTTTAACATGCCTGCACGAATTTCAACAAATTTCAGAGACAATTCGATTTGAATCCTTCCTCCTGCGATCTCACCGATTGATATCCACCCGAAGTTTTTTTATTTGTTTTTTCTTCTGTAATTTAGGGTTAGTGAAGGATTACAGAGATCAATGATGCAAGGTGAAGTACAATTGCAGCCACCGGATACGCAGAAGCTGAGTGATTCCGCTCCGTTGTTGGGGAATCACAACAATTCTTCATCTTCTTCTTCTTCGGAGTCTCCTTCTGCGTCAACAGTCGCAGGAAATCGCGATGAGATAAATACTGAAGATTTGGAGAACGATTCTGCTTCAGCTCCTTGTTGTCGTATTTGTTTGGAGGACGATAGCGAATTGTTAGGCGATGAATTGATAGCACCTTGTATGTGCAAAGGCACTCAACAATTTGTGCATCGGTCATGTCTCGATCATTGGCGATCGGTTAAGGAAGGTTTTGCTTTTTCTCACTGCACCACCTGCAAAGCACAATTTCATCTCCGAGTCGAACCCTTTGAAGATAACAACTCTTGGCGTCGAAAAGCTAAATTTAGACTCTTTGTTGCGAGGGATGTGCTCTTGGTGTTCTTCGCTGTGCAGACTGTGAGTATCCCTCTTAACCTCCCTCCGTAGCTCTTGTAACTGTAGTTTTCATGATATGATAAAGCTTTCAATAAGATACCCTGAGAATACTTTTCTTTGTTGTCTTAATCTGGGTCACAAGGTGAATCCGGATTCGAATCTTTGACACCTGGTCACTCCGCAAATGCTCATGATTGGTGCTTGCAAATTGACCATGGAACTTGATGGCTATGAAATTGTTCTTTTTGTTCTCTGTGACTTGTATTTTGTTTTCTTGACTTATCATTGTTGAAGCCTTTTTTCAATAGAAGATTTCTGATATATCAAAGGAAAAAACATCAGTAACAATCTACGAGACACTGAAACTTTTCCACATCTGAAAAAAAGAAGCTTTGTTGACATTCTAGGTTATCGCTGTGCTGGCTGGATTCGCATACATGATGGACAAAGACGGAGAGTTCCGCAAATCCTTTAACGATGATTGGGATCGTATATTGTCAAAACATCCCATCCCGTTTTATTACTGCATCGGTATACCTGAATCTTTCATCTCCCTTTCATTTCATTACTGAAACATCTTTGGAGTACCACGGATCTAGAATCTTAACACGCTTTAAACATTTGCTGTATATCATGAATCTTAGGGGTTATATCCTTCTTTGTTATGACTGGATTTCTTGGAATCATTCTACATTGCTCTTCTCTCAACGGCAATGACCCGAGGATGGCTGGATGCCAGAACTGCTGTTACGGATGGGGTGTCTTGGATTGTTTCCCTGCTTCCATGGAAGCTTGTTTCGCTCTTGTTGTTGTCTTTGTCGTCATCTTCGCCATTCTTGGTTTAGCTTACGGTTTTCTTGCTGCAACTATGGCTATCCAGAGGATATGGCAGAGACATTACCATATTCTCACCAAGAGAGAGCTCACAAAGGAGTACATTGTGGAGGATCTTCATGGAAGTTACACTCCCCCGAAGCTGGATGCAGAGCATGAAGCACGACTGAAGATGTTGAAACTTCTGTGACCATTTTGTTTTTAACTGTCAAATAAAGGTTCTATGGAGTTTCGGGCACATTAGATCGTACATCTATGTTTTACAGAAAATATCTTTGTTTTTTCTTTGTCAAGCAAAGAAAGGGTACCTTATGGATACGTCATCTTATATAAATATGATGTAGGAAGAATCAACAGATTAGAGTCCCTCGTCAGTGTCTTTGACATACAGTTGGTGAAAGCAAATAGCAATGTGATAACGATGAAGAGCATCTGGTCTGGTAAGTAAAAGATTAGGATAAGCCGTGTAGCTAGAAACCTCAAAAAACTAAATAAATCAAAATATTTAAATGCGACCACAGTGGGAGTCGAACCCACGACCTTCTGATCCGAAGTCAGACGCGCTAATCCACTGCGCTATGCGGTCCTTGAGCATTGACGTCCACGTTATGATAAATACCAGCTTATTATTCTTTGGATCCAATCCAAAGCACTCGCAACCAAAGTACCTTGTTGAAGTCAAAAGAATCAATTATGGCTTAGCCTATACGACAATGACAATGAACTATAGATGCAAAAGAACAACTGCATTGTATCATTCAAATCAAAAATCATATAATATAAGAGCAGCTCAATCTAATAAAACAAAAGATATAAGAGAAGGCTAAGAGTCAACGAATCACAGGTTTAACGCATGAAGCCCTCAACCTCAACTCGCAGGAAATTTATATACAAAGAAGAATAAGTGAAAAGGTGTGAAGAAAGACACATATATTATAAATTATTTATGCCCAAGAACAATCTTTTAAAATCTCAAAGGCCATTGATCGTTGTTCATCGCTCAACTTTTCAGGGAAATTCACAAGAAACGTTATTTTCAAATCTCCTCTCTTGCCTTCTTCTTTAGCATTAGGCAAACCTTGACCTTTAATCGCCTTCTCAAATCCATGGAAGATGACCTCTCCAACAGATACAGACATTGAATCGCCGCTCAATAGTGGTACAGAGAGTTTACATCCTGTTAAAGCCTTTAGAAGAGGAATCTCGACCGCAATCTCTAAGTCATCTCCACGTCTTTTGAACAAAGGATGTCTCTTTTCTTCGACCACAAATGTAATATCTTCCGGAAGATAGCCTGGTTTTTCGTTTCCTACTCCTTCAAATGTGATCTTCGTCCCTTTCTTCCATCCCGGTTTAATGTTGACTCTTAACACTTCTTCTTGTTGCTTAATCAATCTGTCCATTACACAAACGTCATGAATGATCCGTTAATCAGTAAAACCAAAGCAGAGCGAACCTAAACGGAACCTATAAGTATAGAAATTCTGAATAAGACCAAAGAGTCCAACCCTTCATCGGTGATGATGTCTCTAGTGATCTTGATGTTTTTGACTCCACCATGACAGAGTTCTTCCAACGTACACTCAAGCTTTTTCTCAACAGCCGGAGGTTTTTTCGGCGGTGTAGACTGCGAAAAAACTATTGGCGTTGTGCTCCTCCGGCTTACACTCTTCCCTATTGATGCAGCCCCATCTCTCTCCTGTTGTCTCGTACTCGTGCTCTTCGAAAACGGTATAGAAGTCGACGTCGCCGAGCCTCTATCATCTTTATCTCTCTTGCTAGCGCTCTTCCGAACCCGAGATGGAGACGGACAAGAGCTTGGTGGAGAAGATAATCCCGGCACAGAACCAAATAGATCACTTAAGGTCTGTTCTTTCCCTTTCGGGCTTGTGAGCGGCGACGTCATCGGACTGGCATTGTTCGATACCGGGCGTGATTTCAAACCGTGGTTTCTTTTTCTACCGTGACTGCTGCCTTCATCTCTACGGCTGGTGGTTCTTGAGAAAGCAGATCGGTGGTTCGAAGAACCAGAGGAGGAGAGGTAGGTTGGTCTAGCTTGTGGCGTGTGGCTACGGCGGCTACTGGAGTTTGTTAACAGAGAAGATCGGCGTTTGAAGACGGTGCTATCGTCCATGCTCTGTAACCGGAGACCTCTCCGTGCAGCAATCAGTTCATCCTCCTCTGCAAATTTTTCCTCTAGATATCTCCGATGAATCGTCTATAAATTTTTACAGGCCACATTAATGCATTACGTTTTCACGATTTGGATTATTAAAATCTAGAACTTGGTATCCAAATTTGGAATTTTTAATTCAATTTCAACGTAGCTCTCAAAAATAAATGATCAATGTAGCAGACAACATTTTTAAGTTCTAGAAAGATTATAGACCATTCGAAAAAAACGTGAATGAAACAGAATCATGCAAATATTTATATTGAAATGAACAAAAGAAAAGAGATTAGAGAATATGAAAAGACGTACGGAATCGGCGTCGGACTGAGATTCGGATTTGCGATGAGAAGAAAGAGGATGCAATTTGGTGACGAGAGACTTGTAGGCTTTGCATGCTGTCTTGGATATTCCGAAGAAATCTGTCGCCGGCGAGCGAGGAGTCGCCATTGAAATCAAGAAGATGAAGATGATTATAGGCAAAATTGGTGGAAAGAGAAAACAGAGAGAAAGATTATGAAAACTTGTCGTGTGAGGGAATTAGATTATCAGACAGACGAACAGCCGAGTTGTTTGGGGCTTTAATTAGGACTATTCTGTTTCTTTTTCTTCAGATTTTTAAGAAAATTTTATGTTTTTTTTTTTTAAAGTATTTTCTTCCTTGTTTGAGAGCTAATATAATAGCCGTAAAAACTTTTTACTTTTAACTAGTACTGTATGAGCAATTGAACATTTGGCATAGTTTTTTTTCCCTTTGTAATGCCATTTTATAATATTCAAATTAACTCTAAACACAATATCAATTCTTGACTTTAGATGCCCTTTTGGTTCATTTAAAATTATATTTTAAATCAAAATTATCAAAAACTACGGTTCAATCTTTGGTATGTTGCATATACTTTTATATAACCTACTTTATTTTATAAATTACTTAAATAACTTATTTTAAAAAAAATTACTTATATAACCTACTTTTTTTTCTAATATTTTTAATTACCAAATACCCATTTTTTTTATAAAAATAAAAAAAAAGAATTTACCAATTTTTTTAAGTTAATATAAGTATATAATTTGGAAACATATAATTAATCTTAAACCAAACTATATGTTTTAGGGTTACATAATTGAAATAATTTTGTTCTGGTCAAATTTCTGCAAGTCTACCAAAAATCTGGCAGATTTCCTGCAAATCTACCAAAAATCTGGTACACTTCCTGCAAGTCTACCAAGTAGACTTCCTGCAAGTCTACCAAAAATCTGGCAAACTTCCTACAAGTCTACCAAAAATCTGGCAGACTTCCAGCAAGTCTACCAAAAATCTGGTAGACTTTCTGCAAGACTACCAAAAATCTGGCAGACTTCCTGCAAGTTTACCGAAAATCTGGCAGACTTCCTGCAAGTCTACCAAAATCTGGCAGACTTCCTGCAAATCTACCAAAATCTGGCAGACTTCCTGCAAGTCTACCAAAAATCTGGCAGGCTTCCTGCAAGTCTACGAAAAATCTGGCAGACTTCCTGCAAGTCTACCAAAAATCTGGCAAACTTCGAGCAAGTCTACCAAAAATCTGGTAGACTTCCTGCAAGTCTACCAAAAATTTGGCAGACTTCCTACAAATCTACCAAAAATCTGACAAACTTTTTTTTTTCTGGATGCATAGACCGATCGATATATGATGCAAAACTCTGACGTTTTCTAGAAAAATACTGATCGATTGGTCCATGCAATGAGCGATGCAAATATTCGGCTTTTTCTCAAAAAAACTTGTAGAGTAAACCGGACTGATGGTCTCATCTTAGATCGATCAGTCTATGTCGTTAGCAACTTTCTAATTTGAGACAAAATTGTCCGGATCGATCGATCTCACTGCAGATCGATCGGTCTATGTCGTTATACCCTTTAAAATTTGATACAGAATTAATTGGATCGATCGGTCTCACCTTAGATCGATTGGTCTATGTCGTTCGCAACTTTTTACTTCAATACAAAATTGTCTGGATCGATCGATCTCACTGTAGATCGATCGGTTTATGTCGTTATCCCCTTTAAAATCCGATCGATCCAACATTTTCGTAAAAAAATATCGGTCTTTGATTTCATTGAAATCAAACATGTTTTAAATAGTAAGAAACTCAATACTAATCAATATTCAATTAAAAACACAATTTCTATTTAAGAATCACTAAAATTAAATTATCACAAACCTGATTATGCAACAGATAAGTCTGGCACCTTGTATTGTGTAACCTAACAAAACTAGAACATATAATAGATTTATGTTTCTGGAAAAATTAAAACAAAACAATATAATTTGATAATTGAGTTTTTTTGAAGTGTGAGGTAAAATAGGTATATTTGAAAAAAAGTAGGTTATATAAGTAATTTGGAAAAAAAAGGTTATCCTTATAATATATAAAATAAAGTAGATTATATTAGTTAATTTTTTCTTTTTATAATTATCTATTTATTATTCTCTGTAATAGTGGATCCCCATTTCTGAGAGCAGATAATACAGAAAGATCATAATTCGATAAATTATGTTGTCGGCAGTTTTAAACGATTGCTTTAGTTGACATTTTTGAGTTTTCTTTCTCTTGGCCTTGTCAGATTTGATTTTTAATTAATACTACTATTGTTTAACAGGGCATGACTTTCCAGAAGAATAAACATCCCCATTAGAGAAAAAAAAAATGGCAGTTCATGTTTCTTCACATGAACAAGGTAAATTAAAACGTGGACATAAAAGAATCTATCTCTGTGGACAAGCAGTGAGTTTCCACGTTAGTTCAAAGTCAAACGTGTCTAAGCAGCCTTTTGACCAAACCTGAAAGAATCTAACTTTTTTTCTTCCCATCTCCTCAATCTCCATAGCCAATTCAATAATTCATTCACTTTCTATCCAAAACACCATCGGACTCTCCAAACCCATCTCACTGATTTCACCACAATTCCAACACAAACATGGTGGAATCGATTTCACCATATCTCATCTTTTTCATTCTTCTTTCTGTCTTCTTCTCCTTTGAGATCTCAACCTGCGTTGCTCAGTCAACAACTTGTCCATTAGATTTCTCTCATGTCCTCAGAATCCCATGGAACACAACAGCCTGTCGAAGCTACGACAAATCAGAAAATAGCAAGACTAGTTGCTGTCAGTCGGTGTTGACTCTAATCGGAATCCCTCTAGCTCATCGTCTTAAGCAAAGCTCTAGTTTCCGTCTCCCAAACCTTGAAACTTCTGTCTCTTGCCTCAACAACCTGCAATCGAAGCTCAATTCCCTCTCTCTCTCTTCGAACCTCACAGCCGACTGCTTTGACCCGAATCAATTCGTCATTAATAACGAGACCTGTGCCGGAATCCAAACAACACAAGATTGGGTCTCTCGTCTCGGCCACAAGACGGCGCTCGATTCTGCATGTAGCAGTGGCCTCATCGACCTCACGCGCTGCGACGCGTGCGTGGCGGCTGGATTCAGGGTTCAGAAACAGCTGATCGATTTGGATGGCGATAGCTCTCACGGTATTTTTTGTTACCATTTCGCTGTTCTTTATGCTGCTGGCATCATTAATAAGAAAGGACCCGAGAGTGATGAAGCTTTGTCATGTCTCTTCTCCTTGAGCTTGAGATCTCCGTTGAGCTCGAAGAAGAAGAAACACACGTTGGCTCTTGGTTTAGGCATAAGCGGAGCTGTTTTCGCAGCTCTGGTTATTACCGGTTTGTATTACCGGTTCGGTAGAACGGTTAAAAGCAGAGAAGTTGGTTGGGAGGATCAAGAGTCAAGACCAAAGTGGAGGCCAAACACTGGCTCAATCTGGTTCAAAATTGAGGATCTTGAGAAAGCTACCAACAGTTTCTCTCAGAAGAATTTTATCGGTCGAGGTGGGTTTGGTTTCGTTTACAAAGGGGTCTTACCGGATGGATCGGTTATAGCGGTAAAGAAGATGATAGAATCGGAGTTTGAAGGGGATGCAGAGTTTCGCAACGAGGTTGAGATAATTAGCAATTTGAAACATAGGAATCTTGTTCCGCTTAGAGGTTGTAGTCTGGTGGATGATGAGACTGAGAGCCAGAGATATCTTGTTTATGATTACATGTCGAATGGAAATCTTGACGATCACTTGTTTCCTCCGGGTGAGATTCAGAGAATGCCATTGAGCTGGCCTCAAAGAAAGAGTATCATCTTGGACGTGGCCAAAGGGTTGGCTTATCTGCATTACGGTGTGAAACCCGCGATTTACCACCGTGACATCAAAGGTACAAACATATTGCTAGATGCCGACATGAGAGCAAGAGTTGCGGATTTTGGTTTAGCTAGACAGAGTAGAGAAGGAGAGTCTCATCTCACTACCAGAGTGGCCGGAACACACGGTTACTTGGCTCCTGAGTACGCACTCTACGGTCAATTAACCGAAAAAAGTGATGTCTATAGCTTCGGTGTTGTTATATTGGAAGTAATGTGCGGAAGGAAAGCTCTCGATCTCTCTACTTCTGGATCGCCAAGCACGTTTCTGATCACGGATTGGGCTTGGTCATTGGTTAAAGCCGGAAAAACAGAGGAAGCTCTTGACCCGTCTTTGACGAAAAACAATGAAGGCTCCGGGTCGGGGATCTCCAATCCGAAAGGAATTATGGAAAGATTCTTGCAAGTTGGGATTTTGTGTGCTCATGTATTGGTTGCTTTAAGACCAACAATCTTAGATGCATTGAAAATGCTCGAAGGAGACATCGAGGTTCCTCCTATTCCCGACCGACCTGTCCCGCTTGCTCATCCGTCGTACCGCATGGATGGTAACGGTTTTACCATCTCGCCTGTGCTTAGCGGTCTACAAATACATTCACAAGATATGCTCCGATGAAAAGATAGACTCATGTTTTCGATTCTCTCTGTTTGTAAAGTAATTCACTGCAAAGATCACATACATGATCTAATACCTTTTTTTCGAAATCTTGCATATTGTTATTGTTCTTAGGGAGGACAATCTATTTCCACATCGGAATTTTGATATAGTACTAATAACATCTCAACTTTGAATCTCAGTCTAATCATACATGAAATCAATGACCAAAAAATAATGAGAAAACGCCCGAAAACCAACTGTATTATTTTGCTCGTACCGTTTCATACATGAATTTGATGTTCTGTCTTGATTGTAAATAAAGTACTAAAATATTAGAAAAACAGACATGAACTAAATAAAATATGATCAAAACCTACATTGACCATTAACTGTATTAGTCAACGGTTAAATCTCCGTTAAGCAATACATGTACGGCGGATTTAAACGACACGTGGATAGTGGAAATTAATTAACTAATTAAAAATAAAATAAAGAAAAATAAGATCAAATAAAATAAAAGTAAATTAAAACGCTCAGCATATTAACTAGCTTCGATCCAGTTGAAACGCTCAACACTTCTTTGATCTGCGGCTTCCTGCAAGGCTAGCAAGTTTTGCATCATAACTTCGAGTGATGGCGGCTCCGCGGGTGGTTTAGGGAGCTCAGTGTCTTCATGAGATTATTCTCGGACACCTTTCTGTGTCTGAATAGAGTTCATAGTTGATCTGAGAGTTGGGTCAACTTATTCTTATAGCGGGTCAGGAACTCTTCTTTTCTTCTGCGCAAAGAAATCCTTCGATGTCACAGACGGTGCCAACTGTTCGAGCTAGATTTAGCACAAGGATTTCTAAATCGGACTTTGAGATTAAAGAGGGAGAAAAGGAAATGATTCTTTATTAATTCGAAAAACAAAAAGATGGAATAATGCAAAGATACCGAGATATTATTGCTCAAGTTTTTGGTCGCAAATCCCATCATTTCTCAAAGGTCTCCACCTCTATTTTACAATCCTTTTGAAATAGGAAATATTACATTTTTGTTTAGATTCTAAAGATTCCTACAAGATCTTCGGAAATTTTCTTTATCCAAACAAGGAAATTTCCAATTTTTCTTTTGATGACGTATCACCCAAGTTTCTACCGTTTTGACAAATTGTCGAAGAGACATTTGTTTGAATCAGCGAATTGCCGAGATGGCTCTCACTCAAATTGCCGAGTCCAGGACTTGAGAGATTTTGTTCATTAATTGTTATCGTAGACCAAAGTGGGATCTCAAATCTACCTCCAATGACATTGTGTTATTATTAAAAGTCGTATGTCATATAATAATGTTATCCATAATCGTATGTCATATAATAACTAAGTTAAGTTAGTTCGACATTGTGTTATGAATAACATAACTAGTAAAAAATGTATGTCATATAATAACTAAATAATGTTATAAAACTAAGGGAATTGAGAAGTGAATTGTATTTCATTAATGAACAAGAGTTACATATTTATAGGGGAATACAATCCCATGAATAAGTAAAGTCCTATTAGGAATAGGAAATAGGTTAAACTGTCTTTAAGCTAATGGGCCGGTTATGGAACCCATCCATATGATTTATAACTCTCCCCCTTGGATGACATAACCGTGCCTGACACTAAACCGGGATCTCTATAATACGCTGGGGAATGTTGCCTCATTAAAACCTTACGTGGAAAACCGAGTGGAATAAAACCATGGTGAAGGAAAAGAGTACAACACGCACTACTCCCCCTGATTTGAGCATCACTGTAGATCCTTAATTCTTCGCATTCCAATCTCTTGGATGAGCTTCCGGAATGTTGAAGTTGGCAATGATTTGGTGAACAGATCG
>OVBA01006871.1:0-15984 GCA_900406435.1 Lepidium aucheri
TATCGGTTACTAATTTGGTTATTAATTTAGTTTTAGTTGGGTCGGGTACATATAATCAGGACACATCCTAGTATTTTGTCAGGTTCGGTTCATCTAATTCAGCATTTGGTTATCTTGATTTAAGACTTATTCGAATATTTTTATTCTTAGGATAGCAATTTGGTTTGATATAAATCGAGTTCGAGTCCGGGTATTTTATACAAAAAAATCAAAATTAAGAAAGATTTAAGAAAAAAACTCTAAAGTTTTGTTCTTGATTTGTTATGTGTTCCACTTTGGGTTGGGTTTTTCAAATACATAGATTGTATATTTTATCTGGTTTGGTTCTTCTAATTCAGAATAATTTTAGTTCAAGTTCTGAACCTGTAAAACAACATCTCAAAAATAATATTCAAAATATCAACACGGATCTAAAAACTAAATGAATATGGGTTGAAAAAACAATCAAATCTCACGCTATAGCGTGGGTATAATCCTACTATATATAAAATATAAATTATTGTTCTTTCCTTAGGTGCCACACCATTGTTTATCTTTAAAACAACTTGTTAATTTTAAACTACCATAAAAACAAATTATAAGTTTTAGACCACAATTTAAGAAAAATGGTAGATTCATTGAATATGACTAAATCTAATATCACAACTATAAAATATAATATGAAACATACCTCTTAAAATTTTGTAATCTAGAAGTAATCCCATAATAAAGGTGGAAATGGTCATATTAATACCGAACTTACGCATTTTTGCTATTTTAAACATGAACTTCTTGCAAGTGGCCTTTAGTCCAGTGGTTGGTGGTAAGTCCACTAAAGACAGGCGCACATGCACCATGGATCGAGTCCCATCACCTATGAGATATATGTAGGAATTTGGCTAATGGGCCGGCCTTTGTGGCCCATATTGATATTGCCGTTGACAAAAAAAATATGAACTTCTTCTCTCTTCAAAAAAATAATGAACTTTGAGTTGACCATGCAATATTAGTATCACTGTTAGTCAAAATAAATTGACGTTAAATGTTGTTAGTTAAATTAAACGGGTCGTTTGTATTAATGAAACTCAGCATTTTAGCTGCCAAAAATTTGAAATCCCTAAAACTGAGCCCCAATTCCTTTCTCTCTTTCTCGATATCAAAAATCCCTGTGAATCCATTCCTTTGATTTTATTGATTCTGGTTTCGATTTTGGCTTGATTTGCTGAGAATACTAAGTTTATAGAGAGTATAATGGGATCATCAAGTGCTAAGTGTGGGTCTCCGAGACAATGTGAGTGTGGACACGGTGTAAGGAAGTACACATCGCACACGGAAGACAATCTAGGACGTCCGTTTCATGGTTGTGACAGTATGAAGAAGGTATTATCTTTTGATTCAAGGGTTGGGTTTGTGCTATGTATGAAGAATTGGTTGTTCTCAGAGAATTTTATTGTTCAATTGTTAAACTGTTGTTCATTGTGACTTTGTTTGTCTTTGTGTATTGGTAAGAGCATGTATTTAAATGGTGTGAAGATTCTTTGATATAGGAAGTGGAGAATTTGTTATCAAAAGTACATGATATTGAACGTGAACTGAGGGAGCACATAGATGAGATGTATGAGTTACATCGACATGTTCTTGATGTCAAAACTGACATTAGAGTGATGAAAGTCGTTTGTAGATTGGTGATTTGTGTAATTGTGTTGGCTGCGTTTGTAGTTGCACAGATGTAATCCTTTTGTTTAAGACTGAATGATTTGATTTACCATGTTTTTGAGATTGTATCTTGAAGATATAATCGTGAATGATCTTAAGAATTTTTTCAGACGTAATCATTTTATTAAAGATTGAATGATTTGATGCCTAAATTCTAAAACAATCAGGTTTCAAAAACAGAGACGTAGATGTAATCTTAACATACCATTTCCAAGACCAAGAAATGTTCATGGTTAAACTCGAGAAAACAGAGGAAAGAGACACAATCGAAAGACCTTAAAACATAGATGTAGTCTTAACATACCATTTCTTAAAAGTCTTACACATGAAAGAGACACAATCAGAAGACAAAAGGTCTTGAAATGGAAGACAAAAGATCTTAAACTCGAAGACAAAACAGAACATTACAGTAATTAATATCCAAGACAAAAGGAACATGAACCAAATAGCATCAGCATTAGCATCTAAACTTGGGATCCACAGATAGAAGGGTGTGATCCAGCTTGTGATCCATAGACTAGAAGTTGTGATCCACCAACTTGTGAAGATCCTACATCTCTTTCAACCTAAGATGTAGTCTTAACATACCATTTCTTAAAAGTCTTACACATGAAAGAGACACAATCAGAAGACAAAAGGTCTTGAAATCGAAGATAAAAGGTCTTAAAATCGAAGACAAAACAGAACATTACAATAATTAATATCCAAGACAAAAGGAACATGAACCAAATAGCATCAGCATTAGCATCTAAACTTGGGATCCACGAATAGAAGGGTGTGATCCAGCTTGTGATCCATAGACTAGAAGTTGTGATCCACCAACTTGTGAAGATCCTACATCTCTTTCAACCTACAATGAAAACACAACACAATGCTTAGAATCATAATTTTTAAAATGCTTAAAATGAACAACTCAACACCATTCTTCTTAGAGAATGCTTAAACTGAAAAACAAATCTAAAAATGGTAATTAATGTATAAACCGGATATTTTCTTGGACGACCTCGTGGTTGTTTAGCAATAGGCTCAAGTGGTGTAGATTTGCAGCTGCTCTTGTTGTGTCCTTCTTCTCTACACTTGGAGCAAGTCATAACTCAGTTTTTTCGATTCAGCCTCGAGGTGGCTGCATTTGTGGCAGCTTCATTCTGACTTTTACGCCTTGCATACTTCCTCGGTCTTCCTGCCTTTTCTATTCTGTTTGGCGGTGGTAGGACTAGTAACCGGTTCACCCTAGGCCACAACTTTATTCCCTCCACAGGTTAAATCCCATTTTCATAAGTATCTGGCAAAACATGAGTGCTAAAAACTCTGAAACATAATCCTCCACATTCAGCTTTTTTCCTGTAATAACAGCTGTAACATGTTCACACAGTATTCCATTCAACTATCCCTTCAAATAACCACAAATCCGGTGCCTCATATCAGCTCGGTAAGAACAACCATGTAGGTCAATCTCATGCATATCACCTGTTGAAATATATCTCACACAATCCCTTGATTTTTTTATGGCCGAACCTATCTATTTGTGAGTACTCTTTGTGAACCGAGTCTCCAATTTCTGACTCATAAACGAACTTTTAGCAGTCCTCACCACGCATTGTCTTCTAATATCTTCCAACAAAGCTATCACTGGTTTTGTCCTAGCCTCACAAATTATTTGATTGAATGACTCACAGTGATTGTTAAGATTATCGTTGCAGCAAGTTCCTTCCATGAAGAATGCCCGACACCATGTTTCTGGATGTAGTTTGAGTAGAGCATCATAAGCTCCTTGGTTATGTTGCCTCAACGCCTCAAAGCTCTCGAGATAGTCTCCTGTTGTGTAACTCTTTGAAATTCTCCAGTACAGCCTCTCAAACTCCATATCACGATTCTCTCGTTTCCAGTGGCCTGAACATGTCTAGCACACATTCTATGCTCAGCTTCAGGCAGCTGATTGTGGACTGCTTTCACCAAACCCTTCAACAACAACAATCTTGTAAGTTAAAATACTTAGATATGGTAAAATCAGAATGAGATATTACTAATTGTAATGCCAAATTAACCTTTTGTTTGTGGGATATTATTGTATAGTTATTGCCTTCACCAAGTCTGAAATCAATCTTCAAGTGATGTATAAACCAGTCCTAGTTTACATCGATTGCGATCTCGACGACTGCCCGTTCAATAGGCACAATCCGGTCATCACCATCAGGCCCGACTACAGCTAAAAACTGCTTTTTGATATCCCACTTTAGGAAAGAACCATCAACCCCTATAACGGATCTGCAATATCTCTTCCAAGATTCTCTTTGAGCAGCAAAACACAGATACACTCTATGAAACCTTTGTAAGACTCCTAAAGTGTGACCCAGAATGGTCTCAATGTCGGCCTCGTAATCCCATATGCAAACAAACTTGGCTTCATGTTCTTTTCTTTTCGCCTTGTTCACTCTAGTCTTTGCTTTTTGACATTGTTCTTCACTCACATGAAGACCATAAATCCTCAGTATTTCTGCTGCCATCTCTTTCGCTGTAAATCTAGGCTCAACACGCAGCCTCTCTATGTATAAATCAGCAATTTTTGAACTCTTAAGCAGCTATGTATACCCAGAACGTGTACAAATATGTTTATCTTCATACACCTTAACCTGCAGCTTGTGTTTACTCTTTTCGTAAGAGCAATATATTCTCCATTTGCACGGTGTCTGCTTATCAGAGCCAATAGCACCACACCTCTTCTTTGTTGAAGTGTAAAGCTTCACATCATAACCTCTTTTTAGAGAATACCTGAACAAAGCTTTCTTAAGATCTGCTGCAGAGCCAAATGTTTTTCCAAGCCTAAGAATATCATTATCACCATCGTTTGAATTGTGACCATTCCAGTTTTCATCATCGGATGAATCATTGTCACTCATAGGCATATAATCCTCTCCAGGCCTCATCTTCTCTATCACTATCTTCACTATCATCATCTCTACTCTCCCTAGATGCAATGTTACAAAGTAAGAAGATAAAACATCACCTGCGCTTTCTTCAACTGGAATAACATCTTTTATAGCATCACGATACTCTTCATCTACATCGCAGTCATCCTCTGCTTCTTCTTCCTCCTCTATTTTGTCTTCACACAAATCATTTCCTTATCTAATGCTTCACTCGAATTCACCCGACTCGGACCTTCATGAGCTCCACTCAAATTCTCACTCAAAATTGTGCTTTGTCTCAGAGAATTAAGCATATTCAGGTAGCTAACGGGACTGTGCATCGCTTCTCTCTTTGTTATCATCGTTGATTTGAGATTCTCAGATGATTTTGATTTCGAGGAGAAATTTTCGGATTAGATTTCCTTGAAGAGAAAGAGAGGACGGCGGAGAAGAAGTAGGTGAGTTTAGATTAATTTCATATCAAAATGTTGCCGTTTTGATGATTTCATTCAGCCAAACAAACGACCCGTTTAATTTAACTAACGATGTTTAATGTTGGTTTCTTTTGACTAACAATGATACTAATATGGCGTGGTCAACTAAAAGTTCTTTATTTTTTTAAAAGAGAGAAGAAGTGTTTAAAATTGCAAAACCGCATAAGTTTGGTATTAATTTGACTGCTTTTCCATAAAGAGGAAAAATTAGGTTTAAATTAAAACAGATTTTGTATTTAAATTAGTAAAGGTACCACAATCTATAAAAAATATACACCTTTCATAACAATATTTACATATTGAAATTAATAACAAATGTGTTTTGTATCTGTGATTACATTTTTTATTCCCCACATACCTTTAATAATTTAGTATTTAATATTACTAAGTTTTACAATTATAAATTCACCACGTACCTCATGTATTTTTACCCACCATATACATTAGGAAGTCATTATAGTGCATTCGGGTTACTCACTTGGATTGTGGAGTTCGATTGGGACATTTGTTAAGTATGGGGGAAGTACAAGGTGGTCTCGGTTTTGTCAGGTAAGTTTTATGTAGTTTACTAAAAAAATTGAATTGTAGTATTCTAATGACGAATGAGTTCCCTTGATTAAACATTTTCTTTTTAGTCTTTGCTTGTTGAGGACGAGCAAAAAGCTAAATCTGGAGGAATTTGATATACCTCATGATGTATCGCATAAGTATCAGTTTTTATCTCTTGTTTTCTATATTTTTCCGAGTCTTTTAAAGTCTTTTTAGTGTCTCTTCAGGTCTTTTATGGTCATATTCCACATTGGGAGAAAATTAGCTCTTTGGATTGAAAACAAGCATATGAAGATGCAGAACCCAGAAAAAGCGTCAGAAATTTAGCTTTCCTTGGAAGACTTCCACCGTTGGATCGCGCTCATATTTTGACACGAGATATTCACGAGAGTTATTTTTCTTTTGACGCTGGTTTGAATGCAATCGGACAAGCGATTTAAGAGTTATGACGAACTTACGGAAGACATGTACCAGTCCTATGAGAAAACGAGAAATCTGCCTTATTTCGTCCGGTCCAATTTAATAGTACCAAATCTGATTTTGAGAGACTTTAGTTAGGTTTTTAGTCAGCTTTTTGAGAAAAAGCTTTTCATAATTCTTTACAGCCACATTTTGATTGTTCTTGGAGCTTTAGGGAGAATATTTTATTCTATGGAAGAATTTGGAGAAGAATTTTGAACTCTATTATTTACTTTTGCAATCAATTATGTTTTCTTTCATGTCCGTTATTTTCTCTCTTCCTTTTTTGTGTAAGTAGAACCCCAATCAAGTTTAGGGTTTTCTAGGGTTGTTAGGGAATTCATGAATTAGGAACAAGTACATTGTTGCTTGATGTGTTCTCCATCTAATGATAATCTTAATACCTAGGTTAGAATAGCTAATTAGCCTATGATCTTAGATTACCTATCTCTCCAAGTGATTTTTGGGATTAGAACCTCGTTAGATGAGCAATCAATCATTATCACAAAAGTTGATGTTAAGGTTAAATATGTACATATTAGACCTTATCGGTAATGCGTGTTTAGATCTCTAGTACCAATGACAGTAAGAATTTCTAGGTTGCTAGATACAGTAGTCAATACCACGAGAGTGGATTGATTAAACTTTTATGTCTAAGTCGAGATTGTTATTGAACTATCCCTGAATAGTTTTCTGGTTCTATTTCCCTGGTTTCCCTATGAATTTCCTTGAACTTGATGCTTTAATTTATTGAGTTTACATCATTTATTTCTTGAGTTGCTTAATTTCATTCACCACCATTACTTTGATTTGTCTTAGCTCAAATTTGGTTTACAAGATTGATAGTGTGACAATTTGGCTCTTGTGGATTCGATCCCTAGGGATTAAAACCGATATTATAGAGCTAAGTAGTATTCTAGTGTCTTAGCTCTAATTTCCATGGTTGAGTTAAAGTACGTGTTTTAGAGTCTTTTAGTCTGTTTTAGCGTCTTTCCAGGTCATAAGTAACTTTGGGAGAAGATGAGCTGTTTTGAGTGAAAACGAACATATGGAGATGTAGAATAATGTAGAAGCGTCTGAAGTATGGCTTCCTTTGAAAGACTTCCTACCATTGGATCGAGCTTAAATTTGGACACAAGATAGCCACGTGGGTTATCTTTCATTTTGATGGTTAGAGGATAACAGAACAAGCAGTTAGGAAGATATGACGATTTTACCAAAGATATGTCATTCTGCCTAAGAAATGACATAATTGACCGATCTGCTCTTGGATCGACCGATCCACTCCTAGATCGACCGATCCACTCCTGGATCGACCGATCTGCTCTTGGATCGACTTGATAAAAGATCCACCCGACCTGCAGATCGGCATGTCCATCCCAGATCGACGATCTGAGCCATTTTCACGAGAAAACTCTAACATTTTCATATTTTGCCCGGTTTAACTTACTGTAAAGACTTTGACCTGTAAAAACTAGGTCTAGCCACCTTTTATAAGAACCTTCTTTTCACTTTTTTCCTTTTATTATTCTTGTATGCTTTGGGGAGAAGATCTCATCCTCCACAACACATTTGGAGAAGAATTCTTAACCTTTTTACTTTTATTTGCAATTCAATTATGTTTTTCTTTTCATATTTATTGCTTTGTTTCTTTCAATTATGTCTGAGTAGTTCTCTTACCAGGTTTAGGGATTTCTAGGGATTTAGGAATCATGAATTAGGTAAAAAATAAGGTTCTATCATGTGTGTTCTCCATCAAGACTATGTTTAATACTTAGATTAGCTTGATCACCTACTCTATGATCATATGTTGTTTAACTCTCCAGAAGCTTGTTAGATGACTGAACTAGCTTAGATCAGCAACTAGTCCTTAACCAATAAAAGCTGATGTTAAGGCTAATTGTGGACCTATAAGACCAATTCGATAATGCATGTTTACTTCTCTAGGACCAAACGATAGTTTAGGATTCTAAGTTGTTAGATATAGTAGTCGACCACGACAGTGGATTTGCTATAATTTTATGTGTGAGTCAAGAATTAGTTGAATGTAAACCCTGAATAGTTTCTTGATTTGATTTCCTACTTCCTAATAAATTCCTGGTGCATGATGCCTTTATTTAATAGTTTTACATTATTTATTTTTCTGTTTAGTTTCAATCTTTATTTGCTTTGTCTTAGCTTAAATTTTGTCTAAAGATTGATACTGTAACCATTGGTCCTCGTGGTTTCGATCCATGAGTACTACTTTGTTTGATGTGCACTTGCAGTAGATTGCTTAGGGTAAAACTTTGAGTCCATCGATCCTTTGATAAGCGATGGTATCTTGAAGACATGTGAATGTGGTCTTCTCCTGATCTTGCGGGTGTGTGTCGATTTGGAAGAATCTCGAGTATTCGTCAAGGAAACAATAAAGAGACTGATTAGCTAACTGTTCAAGTATTTGATCTATAAAAGGTTAAAGAAAATGATCCTTCCTAGAATAAATGTTTGATTTCCTATAATCAACACACATCCTATGTCCGGTTACTACTCTAGTTGGTATAAGCTCATCCTTATCATTTCTTATAACTTTGACTCCACCCTTTCTAGGAACTACATGGATAGGATAAACCCAACTACTATCCGAGCAGGGATAGATAATTCCAACATCAAAGAGTTTTGGAATCTCTTTCCTTCCAACATCTTTCAAGTTCAGGTTTAACCGCCTTTGATGTTCTATGGAAGTCTTCAATTCATCTTCTAAATGGATCCTATGCATGCATAAAGATTGAAAAAAATCCTCAAATTTCATCTAGAGAATAGCAAATGACTTTCCTATATTTTATAATTCTTTCAAAAGCATGGAGGTTTCATCGCCACCTAACTTATTGTTTATAATGACCTTGTAAGTGGAGTTCTTTCCTAGAAACACATATCTTAGCCCTCCAAAGAGTGTCTTCAGTTCTACTTTTGGTGCCTTAAGCTCACTCCAAGAGCCATCATCATATTCAACGTTTAAGACCCCTTTTTGCTCTCTACTCTTCCTTGAGCTTGTACCCAATTACTAAAATCGGAACATCACCTTTCATCACTTCACAAGAGTCAAGCATTTTCTCAAACCAAACACTATCCAAGCTCAAATACCCATGCACTACAACAAAATAGGCCAAAAACCGACAACGTACTCCATCAAATTCTATCGGTATAGAGGCTACACTGACGGTATCCGATGGGAAACAATTATCGTGTTAGCTTTGTCAGAAATAACGGTCCAGTCAAAAATTCTCGGGAACTATTTGGAGGAAGTCCTTGATCGTTAACTCCTCAGTCATTTCGCCCTCTAGGATGTCGATGTTTCAATGAGAAAACACTTAGTCTCAAAGTTGGGGCGATCCATTATCCGTTTGATCTCAAATTCCAAGACTGTATCCCCTGCTTCAAGCTGTTCGCTCTCTCCTCACATCAATTCGAGATCCCGCTATTGCTAAGAATGGCCTCCCAAGGATGATGGGGTCAACAAGTTCCTCTTCCATCTCGAGAACCAAAAGTTCTATTAATACGTCAAAATCTCCATACTTGAGGGGGAATATCCTCAATAATTCCTATTGGAATCCGGACTGATCGATCTGCCAAAATCAATGTGATCTGACAGCTATTAAGATTTTTAGCGCCTATCCTCTTTGCAACTGTGAGTGTCACAAGGTTCACACTTGATCCTAGATCGCACAAATTCTTTTGGAACCTCAAGTTTCCTATAAAAACGGGTACAGTGAGACTTTCTGGATCCTCAATCATGGTGGGATTTGTCTTGGTTATGATGTAATTACACTTATGGCTAACCATTACCATGCCCTCCTCTATTAACTTTTTGTTGGTATTGGCATAGGTGGGATGGCTCTCTAGTGAGTCCAATTCTAGCATCGTCACATTCACTCCATTCATTAAGGTTAATTTTGCACTTTTTGCATTTGCATTTGGAGTTTTGGAGTTTTTATAGGAAAAGGAGCAAGAAGGAGCTTAAATTGGAGCTAAAGCTATCGGAATCAGCTGCTAAGGAAAAGGAGCTGTTCAGACTCGGATCACTGCCTTGCGAGTCGCAGGGCGAGGATTGCTCGGATCGCTAACAGAAGGAAACCTCAGTCGCCAGTCTCAACCTATCTACCGCAAGGGAGAACCAACTTATCCCACTCGGACCATTCCACTCGGCCTCAACCTGCGAGGACAGAGTAAAGACCACTCATCGGTGTCCAAGCTCGCCACGTGACAGCGAGGAGAAGATTTCTAGTTGACCGACTTAGGTCGGTTTGACCATTAGGGTTATGCAAATGACCCTATAAATACCCTTTAATCATAATTTTATAGAATCATCTGATGTTTTAGCAAAAAAAACTCTCTCTCTATTTTCGTTATTGCTTTCTTTAAGATTGTTTAAGGTACTTTGTTGAATCCGATTTAATTTTAATGCATTAAGTTTATTTGATCTTCATCTTTACTTTCTGTTGTTTATTTTCTTATTGCTGTTTATGTTTATGAGGATGAAATCTCCTTTGATCCTCCACTCTCAACTCATGAGAAGTGAGTAGATCCTTATGGATCTCGAGGATAGGGAGATCGGAGGTGAAATCTCCGATCCACTCGCCTAGCGAACATGGATTTGATCCGATCTATTCTTATATAACCGAGCTTAAGGCCGATCTCTCCCTAATCAAGAGAGATCTGATTTGGGCTGAAACCTAAAGCTAGCGCGAAGGGAATCGGAGACCAAGTGTCATATGAGAGATGGTTTGATCCACCAAAGAGAGATCTAGCATGTGGATCAGTCATTAGATGTATTGGGCTGGACTTTANTATTGGGGTGGACTTTAAGCTTTTGATCCAGTATGATCGCGGCTAGCATTGTAATGGATCCGTTGGATCGGAAAGGGGTCTTTACCATGAGAATGGGTGGATCTAGCTTGTCCCGGTCTAGAGATCGCCGTATATAGCTTGGCGAGGTCGGATCGGTGAATTTACCGCTGATCAATCACCTTTTATCCTCTAGATTCATGTTTATTATCCTAGATTTATCTAATGTCATTATCTTGCTCTGTTTTGTGATCGTTTCTCTGTTTTTGAATGTTTTGTTCTGTTTTTATTTTGTCTCGTAGTGTATTTTGTCCTTTGTGCTAGTTTGAGAGTTTAGTAGAATTATAGCCTATCTTTGTGACAAATTGGTAGGTTGTCTGAACTAGAATCTGGTATTAGATAAGTTGCTTACAAGTATTCACTAAGTATTGGTTCGACTAATCCATCTACTTTCCACTACCCCTCAATGATTCGATTCCATAGACAAAACAATCTTGTTATCAAATTGGCGCCGTTGCCAAATCAGTTTTTGCTTGTTCCAACTTATAGTTTGCTAGTTTTAGGATCAGATCCATTGTCTTTTATTCCAACTTGTCTGTATTTCAGTAAGCTTGGATCCCTAAGGACCAAGCTCATATCCTATTGACAAGTCGTTGTTTCTGTCCCTGCAGGCCTCGCAGGTACTCCTCGCCAATCCAACGCGAGGGCATCTGAACCAACACCACCTCATCATATGAACTCGTTTCCACATCATGAGTTCACGAATCCCGAATCCATTGTCTTCGCTATGGCTACATCATCTGCCGCCGAGTACACTGACCACGATACCTCTGATACCCTTGATGAGACTCCACCACGAAGGATAGGAGCAGCGGATGAGCCAAAGCTATCCTATCCGTGGTACAGAATCAACCCTCCGCCTGTGCTAAACCAGACCTTTGAGATCAAAGGTAGCCTCATTGCTATGATCCAACAAGTCAAGTTTCACGGACTTTAATGTCAGGACCCTCTTGAACACCTTGATGAGTTTGAAAGGTTGTGTGGCACTACACAAATTGATGGATTGAGCAATGACGCGCTACGATTGCGGCTATTTCCGTTCTCCCTTGCTGAGAAAGCACAGAATTAGAAGAAACATCTCCCGGTCAGATCACATCTCGGGCCGAGTACAAGAAGGCATTCTTAAATAAATTTTACTCACCTTCCCGCACAACAAAACTACGCACCGCAATCTTCCATTTCACCCAAAAGCGCTCAGAGAGTTTTCCACACGCATGGGAAAGATTCAAGGACTACGTCGCCCAATGCCCCCACCATGGATATACAACTAAATCCCTCCTTAGCACCTTCTACCGAGGGATCTGATCAAAGTATCAAACATTGCTCAACACGGCAAGTAACGGGAACTTTATGCATAAGGACATCACTACTGGATGGGAACTTATCGCCAAACTCGCTCAAGCACAAGAACAGTATAATGAGGGTGATACACACAGTGGAGCCTACTCTACGGACTCAGCCGCACCAAGCAAAGATGAAACCCGCATTATGAATGCAAAGATGGACCGTTTATTGCGCACTAAATAGAAATCCGCACCACCAAAAAACGAGGTGTGAGTAGAGGAGGTCAATCTTATCGAACAAACACCCTCCCCACCTATTTTCCAACCCGCCATAGTGGACATGTTGCAAGCAATTTTGCACGGACAATAACGTACAGCCGGCGAGCTAACCGACAAGTTCTCCAAGATCAACAGCCACTACATCAGTCTCCATGATATGCTCTTGAACATGAATGCACGCCTGCATCAAGTAGAACAGACACAGGCCACCGCCCTAACCAATCCGACTTTACTCCCTGCGCTCGCATGCCCGCCTCGGCTGACCAACAAGGACCAGCACTGTTCCCCTATCCCCCATTCCGCACAAACGGTGAGCTCTGCCGGCACGGAAGCTATTCATACTGAGGACAGTATGATCGAAGAAGGGTGGGTAATCCTCGAACACAAATCATTAACCAGCCTATCTCACCTTCAACCCTTGGCAGTCTTCCTCGCGATAAATGCGAACGAGGACAGAACACCTAAACCCTCGCCATAACCATAACCGAGGATACTCAGCGATTGAACTTGTTTCCACTTGTCCATCCTCGTTTACCTTTTCCAAAGAGCTATAAAGATTGCATCGCGGAGAAATATAAGACTAAATTCTTCAGGCAGATTAAAGACATTGAGTTCCCAATCCCATTGGTCGATGCATTCATGGTAATGCCACCATATCATAAATTCCTAAAGGATTGAGTGAGGGAGAACACCAAGGAGACTGAAAGAGAAGTGATTCTAACACACGAGATTAGCGCGATTATCCTAAGGAAGGAAGTGCCTAAGAAATTAGCCAATCCCGGTACCTTTACCATCCTGTGCTCCGTTGGGATGCTTTCCTTCAACAATTGCTTGTGTGATTTAGGAGCCTCAATAAGCCTCATGCCCCTCTCGGTTGCAAAAAGGTTGGGGTTTGAGATGTTTAAAGCATGCAAAATCTCACTAATACTTGCAGATCGATCAAGAAGGACACCACATGGGATGCTTGAAGATTTGCCGGTAAACATGGGAGGAATTCAAATCCCAACCGACTTTGTGGTATTGGAGATGGATCAAGAACCAAAAGACCCTCTACTCTTTGCTAGACCCTTCTTAGCCACAGCTGGAGCTCTGATTAACGTGAGAAAGGGAACTATAGAGATCAATTTGGGAAAAGACATCAAGATGAAGTTCCACATAGAGAGTGTACTACGGAAACCCACCATTGACAACCAGGCACTTCTGATCCAAATGGCAAATGACTTTGAAGACGAGTTTCTTGAGGAGTTGCTTATTAAAGACCAATTGCAAGTGGCATTAACCGCACCATCCCAAGATAAGCACTTACGGGTTGAAGCGGAATTCTATAAGGCACTTCTAGATTCCCATCAACCACGTAGAGGTACGGTTGTGATTGAGGAATTAGAGGAATCAGGGGACAAAGATAAGCAAGCATCAAGGCTGGTCAAAACTCCTTCTTCAACTCATGGGTTAGCCAAACACGCAGTAATGCTCCTCGCCACTAATGGGACCGAGGAAAGAACCAACGGTACCCAAGATGATTGGTCGGAGCTCAAGGCACTAAAAGTGGAGCTAAAGACACGTCCCGCAGGGCTAAGGTACGCTTTCTTAGGACCCAATTCAACTTATCCTGTGATTGTTAATGATGCTCTAAATGGCGATGAGACTGAAATGTTGCTGTCCGAACTCAAACGATTTAGGAAAGCCATAGGATATTCTCTTGATGATATTAAACGAATCTCGCCTAGCTTTTGTGTGCATAGGATCCATTTGGAAGATGAATCTCACTCTAGTGTTGAGCCCCAAAGAAGATTAAATCCTAACCTTAAAGAAGTTGTGAAAAAAAAATCCTTAAATTGCTTGATGCGGACGTAATCTATCCCATCTATGATAGCAAATGGGTCTCACCTGTTCATTTTGTCCCTAAAAAGGGAGGTATCACTATGGTTAAAAATGATAAAAACGAAATGATACCAACTAGAACTATAACATTGGCATAGGATGTGTATAGATTATAGATGGCTTAACTCATCTACTAGGAAAGATCACTTCCCATTGCCTTTCATTGATCAAATGGTAGAACGTTTAGCCAATCATAAATTTTATTGCTTTCTAGATGGGTATAGTGGATTCTTCCAGATCCCTATACACCCGGATGATCAAGAGAAAACTACCTTTGCTTGCCCTTATGGAACTTTTGCTTATAAACGTATGCCATTTGGACTTTGTAATGCTCCCGCAACTTTTCAACGTTGCATGATGTCTATATTCTCGGATTTAATTGAGGAGATGGTGGAAGTCTTTATGGACGACTTTTCTGTCTATGGCTCCTCCTTCTCCTCTTGTTTGTCAAATCTATGCAGGGTATTGAGCAGGTGTGTGGAGACCAACTTGGTACTTAATTGGGAGAAATGTCACTTTATGGTCAAGGAAGGGATCGTTTTGGGATACAAGATTTCTAAGAAAGGGATTGAGGTTGATTAGGCTAAGATAGATGTTATGGTTCAGTTGCAACCTCCAAACACTGTGAAAGACATTAGAAGCTTCCTGGGTCATGCCTATTTCTATAGGAGGTTCATCAAAGATTTCTCAAAAATAGCTCGACCACTGACTTGCCTGTTATGCAAAGAGGTGGAGTTCTCGTTCGATGAAGAATGTATGGAAGCTTTCAAGACTATCAAGTCAGCTTTTGTCTCAGCACCCATAGTCCAAGCACCAGACTAGAGTTTACTTTTCTAAATCATGTGCGATGCCAGCGACTATGCAGTGGGAGCGGTTCTTGGGCAGAAGAAGGATAAGAAATTAAATGTCATCTACTACGCGAGTAGGACACTTGAAAATGCCCAAGTCAAGTATGTGATAACAAGATTTTTTGGTCTATGTGATCAAATCATTGAGGTACGGTGGTAAGTAAGTGGGATGTCGAACCAATACTAAGTGAATGCAAGTAAACAACTTATCCGGTACCTATTTCTAGTTCAGATGACCTACCGATCTGTCACAAGGGTAAGTCATATTTCAAAGTGAGCTCTTAAACTAGCTAATAGGACAAACTACACTAAAGGACAAAATAAAAACAGAGCAAGAACATTCAAAACAGGGANGCAAGAACATTCAAAACAGGGAAATCATCATTAAACACAGTGAAAACTAGCAAATGAAATAAACTATGAAATTAAGCATGCATCTAGAGGATAAGGAATGGGTGATCGCCGATCCAACACCGCCGAGCTATATAAAGTGAGATCTAAACCGCGACAAGCTAGATCAGCCCACTCTTGTGGTGAAGATCCCTTTCCGATCCGGCAGATCCATTACGACGTTAGCCACAATCAAGCCGGATCCAAAGCATAAAGTCCGGCCCGAAGTGTTTAATGCCCGATCCACATGCTTGATCTCTCCTCAGAGGATCTAAGCCATCTCTCATATGACACTTTGGTCTCCGATCCCCTTAGC
>OVBA01006872.1:0-15978 GCA_900406435.1 Lepidium aucheri
ACGATTATCAGTTTTGGTTCAATTACAAAAGTGTGAGTTACATTCATATATATATATATATATATAGGCGCAATTGTTATAAATAAATATGGGTTGAAGACAGAGACAATGGAAGGTCTCTCATCTTCATCATTTTTGCCAAACTATTATTATTTAGATCGGTAGTTAAACACGCTTGAATATAGAGACAATGACAAGTTTTCCATCTTTGTGATTATTTCTTTTTTAACAAACATGTGATATTTTCGTTGATGACCTGTTTTAANCTCCTATTATATATATAATTAGTGGAGTGTAATTACACTGTTTGGTTCTGCTCTCAAATATTCTAAACTACAAGTTTATTCAATAGACGAAGCCACACACACACTTAGTGCAGAAAATTCTTCATGGGATCATCCTGGTGCACTCTTTTCAAACGATATGCTTCCATCTCTTCCGGTGTAACCTGCAATTATTGCATACACTCAGTTGATCAGAACTTCGTTCAGCTTTGCATAATCTATCACACCTTTGCTGTGAAGATATAAACATATAATACATTACCTGATCATTCCATTGGACATTGTATTTCCGCTTTCTTTCGTCTTTCTCCTCTCTCTTTCTCTCATCCTCCTGTCTCAAAACCAATGACAACATTGGTGACAATCATGCAGCAGCAATGCAACATAAGGAATGATAGGAAGTTTCACTGATATTCATACCTTCTTCAGAGCTTCCTCAAGTTTTTTATTGTCAAGAACCAGATCTTCTGGTATTTCACTTCCCCATGTTGCTACTCTTTTCTCTTCTACTGGTCCTGACATCTCTGCATCCAAATTGCCATAACTCTCATCGATAAGTAGGCTATGTAGATACGAAAAAAGGAACCAGTATTGTAACTGAAAAGAAATGTGCAATACCAACCATTAGAGTTTGCTTTTCTTTCGATATTAGTCGTCATCAGATTTGCAGCTTCCTTAGTTGCCTCAATTCCTGCTGCTCCAGTGCAATAGCTGTTCTTAATTATTTGTTGACAACATTTATATCCCCATTGGTGATCTTTCCACCATGAACCCCATACAGTAGTGTGGTTGTTTATGTAAACATCTTCCTCATATTTGCTTTTAGGTAGCACCAAATCCTGTAAAAAAAGCAAATCATACCAAGAAAATGAAACAAAACATGTCTGAAGAAATAAAATCCCTGCCCTTTTACCTTATGTTGGAATATTTATGTAAAAAGCAATTTTGAGATTGGCCATGTGATCTGCTAATCAGACTAAAAGTCATATCATTTGGTAATTTGCTGATGAATTTTGAAGTTTACCGAGAAATATTGAGTACGTAGAAAGATCAAAACTGCAAACGATGGTAGAGGATAAGTAGTCCATATAGTACCATTCCTTTAATAATTCTTCCACAACGGTCATATTCAACTTCTCTCTCACTTTGCCCCAGTAAAAGCTCCCTTGGGATTTCTTCCTCAGATGCAGCATTTCCATATTTTTCCGTGATGGTTTCTCTAAGCTGTTGCTTCAGTTTCTCCTTTGCTACTTTATAATTTTTAAAAAGAAGCTCGGCTTGAGAAGGAGCAGCTTGCATGCTGATCTCCGCCTGGCCTTTCTCAAATGATTCCCACGAGTGAATATTGAGCTTTTTGAATTCTAGAGCTTGTCCAGTCATTCTGTATTGATTGTCTCCCTGGCACATACTTAGATTATTAGTAAGGATCAATGTAACTGTAGCTACAAACTATAGCTTCTCGGGTACTTACCCCATAGAACTTCTCATTTGGATCAGCATTGGGAAGAGGATCTTCACGCATAGATCGAGTTTTCGGATCATAGTAAGCAGAATTGACATCTAGATTCAGAAGATATTTTGCAGTGTCTTCACGTATACGCAAGTTCCTGATCAAGGAAGCACATCACAAACATATCAATTAAACCAAACATTCTGAGATCACGCTCAAAACAATGTAAAGAATAAGCAAGATTCAAAACATCAAACTTCTAACTCACCTAACAGTTCCAGTGCTGCCACCACCAGTGGTACGAACACGTTTTTCTACCTTAGCAAAGTCCATTTGCTTGCTTTCATCAACTTTGGCTTCATCAAGTTTCAGAGCATCTTCTTCATCATCACTGGACTCTTCTTCTTTCTCCACAAGCTGCTTGTTATTTTTCTCTTCCAACTTTTTCAGCTGCTGCTCTTTCAAGAAGTTCCTCCTAGCTTCGTCCCTAGCCTCATACCTGTCAATAACTCGAGCATATTGTGCAGTATCATAACCGTTCCATCTATCTCTTTTCCCATCGTAATCAAGTTCGAAAGACTCAATCTTTTCATCAGGAGCTATATTCTTATTTGTCCATTTTGCTCCAATCTTTCTTGGCCTCTCTGTGCACAACTTTGTGTTATGCGTCATCGCCCCACAGCTGAAAACCAATGACTCAAAACCTGAGATAACGCAAACGAAAAGAGAAAATAAGAGTTCTGTTGAACACATTGCTTACTTTTCACATGCTCCTTTCCTATACTTCTCTGCCTGAAATGTTTTCGCTCCTCTATCGTACCACGACTTTGCATAGTTAGGATCAGATTTCCATTTCCTCTGATGTTTCAAGCTCTAAGAAAAAGAAAAGAACACACATACAATGAGAATTCAAAACAAGAAAACTAATGCAGAACAGAACACAACTTAGGATTAGGAACATGAGACTTAACAGGTTTCTCTGAATTGAGATACCATGGAGCAGAGGACATATATTGAGGAATGTGAGGGTTAATCTCTTTGCCTTCCTCATCAACTTCCGCTGGAGCAAGCCCGGCTTTACGAGCTTCCTCCAATTCTTGCTGCTTCCGATGCTCTTCTCTTGACTTAAACCCAACTGCAATCACAAATATTCATTTTCGTATTCAACTATCCATTGAATCAATACCCATTTACGTACCAAAAGAAATTCAAAACAAATCCATGAAGACTCATCACAATGCGACAAGAACCAAAATTTATGGAAGTTTGCAGAATCACGCAACAAAATTAACAATTCACCAATCGGTAAAATTCAAAACTAAAAGCAATAAAAATACGTAATGTCCCGTTCTTGGTCACAAATATCCCAAAATTTTTAACAAAACTTTAGGACGAAGGGGTGAGAAAAATAATGAATCCAGTAACAGGTAAAAAGAATGAAACAAACCTGAAGCAGTAGCCATGTCAACGTCGAAAGATGAAAGATGTATTCAATTCGATCAAGGAATTTGGTTAATTTCTAAAACAAAGCAGAATTCGATTGTTTGGTTTTGTTTCCAGATACTTCTTCATTCCTGAAAAGTTACAGTGATTATAAACGGACGTCACGAAGAAGATGAAGATTCTGGAGAGAATAATGCTACCCAAAACGGAACCGTACAGAATTCTTTTTTATTAGGGAAAATTACAAAATACAAAGAAATACATTTTCATGACTACCCTAATTTATTAGACATTTTCAAAAAAGCCCTTCAATAGTAAAAAATAATCAAAATATTTTTAAATTATTATTTTTTCAAGTTTTATCCTACCAAATACTTTTTCTTGCTCAAAAAACTTTTTTTCCACAAAAATGATACCTTTTTCCACCCAATTTTTTTGCCATTTACGAAAAAATTTCTTGACAAATTTTTTTATAAGGGAATTTATAAAATTTCTTATAATAGAGTTTATAAAATTTATAAGATTTTATAAGAGAGCTTATAAAATTTATAAGGCTTTATAAGAGAGCTTATAAAATTTATAAGCCTTTATAAGAGAGCTTATAAAATTTATAAAGCTTTATAATAGAGCTTATAAAATTTATAAAGCTTTATAAGAAAACTTATAAATTTTATAAAGCTTTATAAGAAAACTAATAAAATTTATAAGGTGTTTATAAAAAATTTATAAGGTGTTTATAAAAATTAATAAGGTGTTTATAAAAGTTTATAAGGTGTTTATAAAAGTTTTTAAGGGGTTTATAAAAATTTATAAGACTTTATAAGGGAGCTTACAAAATTTATAAGGCGTTTATAAAAAATTTATAAGGTGTTTATAAAAATTTATAAGGCGTTTATAAAAATTTATAAGATGCTTATAAAAAATTTGTAAAGTAAGTGAACCTATAAAAATTTGGCAGAAATTTTTTTTCTCTTTCCCGTTTTCATAATTTTTTTTCATAAATTTTATTTTTGGCTGGAAAATTTTTTTGTGAAAAAAAAATTTATAAAACTTTTTTGAAGATATTTTGTAACTTTTAATTAATGAGAGGCATTTTTGACAAGATAAATTTCAAAAGCATTTTTGCAAAGTGTTACACTAAAAATGACATTTCTTAAAATTCTTCTTTTTATTATTCCTATAATAAGAAAAAGAATCGAAAATCTCCTTTTTACCATACTCTTTTTTCGCCTTTTTTCGCTTGTGACATCTGTTATCAAATTTAGGTCTAGGCAAAATATCCGGAACTGAAAAATTAAACTGAAACCAACTCAAAAAATGGGTATCGGGTAGTATCCAAAACAAAAAAAAAATACTCGATGAGTTCTCTTCGTCTATACTCATAGGTCTTGGGTAATACTTGATACCGAATTAATACCCGAATAGATACTTGATTTACCCGAATACATGTAGACGTATATGAGATTCTTTGGTAAGTTTCCTATTTTTTAAAAATATTTAGGTTTTTTTAGGTATTTGGATATTTTTAAATAAATAATTAAACTTAAGGTACGAAATATTCGAATATATAGTGAAATCATAATAATTTATCTAATTTATATATGGCTTGAATAAAAATCGGTACTGAATCCGAACCGAATTGTTTTTGGTACATAAATGGGTATAAGAAATATGGACCCGAATTGACCCAGAACCGAGTAAAACCAACTTGAACACGAATTGATATATATGCCGTTTCTAAATGCATATAAAAGTTTCATACCAAAAGACTTGGACCGAATGAATTTTATCCAAAACCGACCCAGATATTCGAATGCCCAGGGCTAATCAAGTTTTTCAAAAAAATCAAAACTATATAAAAAGAAAGTAATATTAGAAATGTTTACTTTCGGAGACTTTGTTTCGACTATTATGACTATCATTTTATAAATCATGTCGGAATTATTCGATTTTATAATTGAAATCTATAGTGAAATGAACTTAGTCTAGTGGAAGACGGTAAGTCCACTAAAGACAGACACCATCACACAAATAGTAATCGAATCTTACTGCATATATTATGTAAGATATTGGCTAATAGACCGGCCAATTGTGGCCCAATATTAAAAAAAAATTGAAATCTATAAGAGTTAAACAATGTGTTGGGTTTCGTTATCCTTGAAAGTGATTCTTCTAATATTAAGAATGAAAATAAGATTGAATCTGGTCTGTTAAAGGTAGATTCTAACAGAATCATGATCTAACAGACGAGAGAGAAGAGTAAAGTGACGATATAATATCAGAGATGAATCAGAAAATTGGATGGAATCAATCAAAAACAACTTTTAATTTTGATTTATCTTTCTCTGAGAGCTTTTTTCTTCATCAGTCTTCTTCTTCCTTTAAGTATGAGATTCAATCTCAGATTTTGATGTGCAAAAAATTGAGATTACAGAGCAATACTGAAGTTAACACCTCCATTTTTATGCTTGCATAAGTTTGGAGGAATATTGCGTAAGTACAAAAGTTTCATTACTTCGTCTTTGTACTTCTTTTTTTTTTCTTTTTGTTTTCAATTCTTTTTGCATATTTCACCGATTAAATCCAACATTCTTAAACAATATCTCATTGATTTCAGCCGGATCTTCAAGAAGATGACAATAAGGACTGCGATTCCAGATATGTCAAAGATTCAACCATTGACTGGTTCAAACAATAGGAGATGATCAGAAGAATTACTATTCTTCTTTCAAGAGTTGAACATTAACTACAGGAAGATTCTGGATCTGTAAAGGAAGAAGTCTCTGGAGATGCTAAAGAATCTTTTCCTAAAGATGCTAAACAAGAAGGAACTTATGAAGAACATATTCGATCCTGCATAGGTCACATCCTTGTTATTTTTTCTAAAAAATTGTTTGACATTTATGTTAGTTATGATTCAGCTAAATAAATTTGGTCAATTCTCAAGAAGAAGTATGGTGTCGAAGATGAAGGCAAGAAACAATATATTACCTCTTAGTGGACATCATATATGATGAAAGAAGATGTTCCAGTACTCGATCAATTGCATGATTACGAATCCATTGTGTCAAGAATCCAAGCTAGGGACTACCAATTGATGATCAACTTGTTGCACTAGTTTTTATCGATAAGCTACTAGCTCCTTGGAGCTCAAGCATGACAATAAGAAGATTACTCTGGATGGTCTAATCTCTGATATTATGATTGAAGAAGCAAACAGGATGTACCAAGGTATCAATTCTGTAACTCGATCTGTGAATCAAGATGCTAACCTAGTTGAAGGTTCATGTGGTTTCAACAAAAAGAAACATAACTCTTACAAGAAGCAGAATAAGAACTCGAGTAAACACACTACTGAGTCCAAAAGGAAGCTGAAATTCTGCAATTGCAACAAAGCTGGCCACAAGAAGCAGAATTGCAAATTGCAGTGAAACGGAAAAGGAAAAACAAGGAGGACACGACATAAAACATAGTTGTTGTTGTCACGTCTGAAGTAAATGCAACAAACGACACCATTGAATGGACTGTAGACTCTGGTTCTACTAGACATATTTGCAATCAGAAAGAGTTGTACAAGAAGATAGAAGACTAAAGTAATGACAATGTGTATCTTGGTGTTGCTCGAGCTCTAAAGGTTAAAAGAATTAGTGAAGTGAACCTCAAACTGTCATCAGGGAGGATTTTAACTCCTAACTAAAGTGCTCTATGTTCCAAACATGTGCAGAAACCTGATTTCTAGTGGTTTTTCGATGTCAGCTGGTGTCAAACAAATTGTAGATGCAAGAAAGATGGTTTTGACTAAGAATGGTGTCTATATAGGAAAAGCTTACTGTAATGGCAATCTTTTTGTCTTGGAGACATTGAAAGATAATGAGAATGGTTCATTTGCTTACTTGACTGATGGTATTAATTGTTGGCATGGTTGTTTAATCATGTCTATATTAGTTCAATTAAGGACTATAAGATGCAGGACTCATTGTAGATTCTCTAAACAATGATTTGACGAAATGTGACGCATGTGTAGAATCAAAGTTTCCTGGAAAACCATATTCAAAATCTGTAAATCATTCATCAGGACTCTTAGATCTCACTCATTCAGATTTGACAGACTTTAAGAACTCTTCTAGTAGAGGTAGAAAGCATTATTATTTAACTTTCATTGATGACTTCTTTAGATATTTCCGTGTATATCTCTTGAAAAGTAAGAATGAGGCTTTTGATGTGTTTCTTCAATACAAGACTGAAAGGAAAAATCAACTAGAAAGAAAAATTAAATATCTAAGATATGATAGAGGTGGTAAATATATGTCTACAACTTTCAATCTTATTGTTTGAATGAAGGTATAATTCATGAGACAATAGCTCCTTATTCACCTCAGCAAAACGGGATAGCGGAAAGAAAGAAAGAATAGGATGTAGAAAAACATGATGAATGCTATGCTTCTCAGTTCTTAATTAGGTGACCAACTGTGGGGGGGGGGGGGGGGTTTTNNNNTTGTTCCAATAGCTTGTCACATACTGAACCGAGTTCCACATAATGGTTTGCTGGTAACTTCTTATAGATTATGGAAATATCACTCTCCTAATCTCAACTACTTACGAGTTTGGAGCTGTTTGTGTAAAGTGGATTTACCTAATTTTAAGAGGTCCATTATTGGTTCTAAAACCATATATGCCTTTCTTATAGGTTATGCTTCCAATAGCTCAATATATAGATGTATAATATATGATCAAAACTCGATGTATAATATATGATCAAAACTTGATGTCTATTGGTCATGTCGTTGAATCAAGAGAAGTGGAATTCCTTGAAAGTGTTTTTCCTTTTAAGAAAAAATTTGAGATCTCAAAGCCTACTTGTATCTTAGGAAAGCATATATCAGAAGAAGTTGATATAGAACCTAGAAGAAGCAAATATCTAGAACTCCACCTGATTTTGGTCATGATTTCATAACTAGTTTATAGTTGAACATAATGAATTCAGTGAAGAGTTTGTTTTTATATTCTTAATTGAAGAGGATCCGAACTCTTTCTCTGAGGCTATGAAATCTTTAGATGCTTTGTTCTGGAAAGAAGCTCTAAATAGTGAGTATGAATCTGTTGACTTGCCTAGGGGTTACAAAGCAATAAAGTGTAAATGGATCCCAATGAAGAAGCTTAAGGTGACTAGATATGATAATGGTATTTCTTTATCTTAGACTTATTGTATAGAGAAAATACTAAAGAAGTTTGTTTTTGGGATAAACAATCTGCTAGATCACCTTATGATGCTTCATTTTTCTTATGTAAGAATAGAGGAGAAAGTGTTAAACATGGAGATTATGCTAAAGTACTTTGTAGTGTGATGAATCTTATGAGTTGTACACGTCCAGGTATAGCTTATGTTGTTAGTAGACTTAGTAGATACACTTATAATCTGAGTGAATTGCATTGGCTTGCTTTGGATCGGTTAATGAGATATCTAAAGGGAACTAAGGATTATAGTTTAAATTACTGTGGATCATCATGTACCTTAGAAGCATATTGTGATGCTAATTGGATTTCAGATAACGATGAGATACGTTCAACAAGCGGGTTTGTTTTCACATTATGAGGTAGAGCAATAGCTTGGAAATCTAGTAAGCAAACGTGTATAGTACGATCCACTATGTAATCTGAGTTGATTGCACTTGAACTGGCATCACATGAAGTTGATTGGTTAAGAAACATGATATTTTACTTACCAATGTTTAAAGACATATGTTCACAAATTTCAATAAGGTGTGACTCAGAGGCTGCAATAGCAGTAGCTATGAGTCAGTTGTTCAGCAGTAAAAGAGGTATATTAGGATGTGTCACAAAGTGATTAGAGACTTAATAGAAGCAGAAGTTTTATCACTTGAATTTGTGCGATCCATTAAGAATATTGTTGAGCCTTTTACTAAGGCATTGTGTGGACAAAATGGTCCTGGACACAACCATTGAAATGGGCTTGAAATCAACTTAAGCTGAGATGAATCCGAGCTTCTTACTAGCAAGTTTATTCACATAAACTTGTAGTTCAAAAG
Organism: Lepidium aucheri; assembly: GCA_900406435.1. Lineage (NCBI taxonomy): Eukaryota > Viridiplantae > Streptophyta > Magnoliopsida > Brassicales > Brassicaceae > Lepidium > Lepidium aucheri. The sequence goes on from OVBA01006872.1 coordinate 9,225, forward strand.
ATCAAACGAAGGAGAGTCTTGAAGCTTGTAGAAGTTATGTGAGAAACTAGACTATTAAAGTTTGATAGTTTTAACAGATTACATGTATGATCAAAGTATTAAGGCTTTTACATGTAAGTGATGTAAAAGAATTGTTTGACAAAAAAGGTGATATAAAAGAAGAGAATAAATGTAACACCCCGGTTTCAGAAAATATGATATTTGGTGGTGCATGCGGAGAAGTTTAAAAGAATTAATTTGGCCACCTATGTCACCAGAGTGTACTTATCTTTTCGGTCACTTGTCTAGAGAGAACTTCAGAGTTAAGCGTGCTTGAGCTGGAGTAGTCAAAAGATGGGTGATCTTCCCGGAAGTGATTTTCGGAATCGTGTTAGTGAGGACAAAACACGAGGAAAGATCATGTGGTGATTTGTAGGGTCGATAAATTAAAGCCTCCCAGACATAGCGTACCGACTTATTGACTGGTAAGGTGGGTACACGGGCCCGAAGAGGATGTGGGACCCATTATGGTGGAGGTCGGGGCGTTACAAGTGGTATCAGAGCCAAACCCAGACGTGTGTGGAGACACAAGGGCTCACACCGTCAAGGGGGTAACGATCTTAGTACGTAACGAGGACACTGCGGTCTGTTAGTGGGGTGAATTGTAACATCCCGGTTTCAGAAAATATGATATCTGGTGGTGCATGCGGAGAATTTTAAAAGAATTGATTTGACCACCTATGTCACCAAAGTGCACTTATCTCTTCGGTCACTTGTCTAGAGAGAACTCTAGAGTTAAGTGTGCTTGAGCTGGAGTAGTCAAAGGATGGGTGACCTTCCGGGAAGTGATTTTCGGAACCGTGTGAGTGAGGACAAAATACAAGGAAAGATCATGTGCTGATTTGTAGGGTCGGTAAACAAGTCTTTAAAGCCTCCCGAGGTAGCGTACCAACTTGTCGACCGGTAATGTGGGCCCATGGGCCCAAAGAGGACGTGAGGCCCATTAAGATGACGTGAGCCCCATTAAGATGACGGTCGGAGCGTTACAATGAATTTAAGTTTGTTTCTGATATATGTTGTATTCATTATCTGTATAAGAAAAGTTTAAGGTTTCAAACATAGAAGTCTATATGATGTGCAAATTTCACATGTGAAGAGAAATGTTGATTTAGCTTGAAAAACATCAACATGTTCGTTCTTAAATTTTTAGGATCAAAGTGGGGGATTGTTGGAATTATTTGATTCTAAAGTTGAAATCCATAAGAGCTAAATAATTTATTGTTGGGCCTAATGAATTTCGTAATCTTTGAAAGTGATTTTTCTGATATAAAAAATGGAAATAAGATTGAATATGGTCCGTTAAAGGTAAAGATAAGATTCTAACGAGAATCATGATCTAACGAACAAGAGAGAAGAGTAGAGTAACGATATAATAACAGAGATGGATCAGAGGATCAGATAGAATCAATCAAAAACAACTTTTGATTCCAACTTGATCTCTCGTTGAGAGCTTTGTTCTTCATCAATCTTCTTCTTTTGAGTGTGAGATTCAATCTCAGATTTTGATGTGCATCAAAATTGAGATTACAGAGTAAGAGTAATAATGAAGTTGATACCTCCATGTTTAAGCTTGCAAAAGTTTTGTAGGAATATTGCTTAAGTACAGATATTTCATTACTTCGTCTAACATTTTGTTTTTGATACTTTTTGCAGATTTCACCAATAAAATCCAACAAATCAATCTAATGGAAATTTACAATTCTTAAGCAAATAGTTTTCTGTTAAGAAGTAGGTGGTCCAGTTGGTTTGTCTTTGATTTAGTTTGATATTATGTAGTGAGTTTGAATCCCACTCGGCTCGAGTAGAAGCAATTTGGTTATGGATCGAGTTTTGTTGATATAATTATTGTTAGAAAAAAGAGTAAGGTTAAAAAAAATATTTTTCTCATAAAATCACACATCAATCAAAACAAAAATGTGTTAGTCACAGTCCATAAATACTAGGATTATACCGATGCTATAGTGGGAGTTGATTATTTGTTTCCAAGCTGTGTTTAGCTTCTTAGAACCGCGCTAAGATTTTGAATATTGTTTTTGAGATGTTATTTTAGACGTTCAAAAATTAAACTGAAATTGACCCCAATTAGATTAACCAAACCTAACAAAATATTTCAATAGGTGCTAAATCTATGCATATAAAAAATCGAACCCAAACCCGAATTAGAACTAAATCAAGTACCAAATTTAAGCTTTTTATTGAATTCTTATATATAAATACCCAAACCAAACTCGATTTATACCAAATCGAACCCAATCCATAAAATAAAAATTCACAAATAAGTGTTAAATTTAAAGAACCAAAAACCAAATTAGAAGAACCAAAACCGACAAAATATCATAATGGGTTTTAAATCTATATACAAAAAAAAATTGAATCCAAACCTGAACCGGAACTGAATCAAAGAACCAAATTTGTAACAATCATATTTATAAAAGGAGAATTAATTATGTCAAAAAATTTTGAATGGTTTAACCATATATATAAAAGGAGAATTAATTATAAATCTTGATTGCAAGAAATTAGTGAAAGAAGTTATTGAACAAAGAGAAGATAAATTATGAGTTTGTCGTCTTTTTTTGTTTTCCTAATTTTTTTTATAAATAGTTTTCTTGATTATATAATATTTACGCTATAAAAAAATTTATAGGACATTTTTTACTAAATTCGCTTTAGGCCTCTTTAAGCCTAGACACGATACTGCTTAATGGTGATTGTTATGGCATAAGTATAGATTAAATTACGAAGAGGAGCTAAGGCAAGAGCAAGAGATGATAGAGAAACTAAAACGAGAAGTGAGGAAAAGGAAACATGAGAAGGAAGAGAGGAGACCAATCTTCAAAGCGATTCGGTTGGAGAAAGAGAGAATAAAAAATATTTTATTTGCTTTGATAGGTTTTGAAGTGATTCATAGAGGCGCTTAGAGCATCTCCAATGTTAAGAACCTCTTAATGGGTTCTTAACATTATTTTAATTAAAAATATTGAGTTTTGTAGAGTTAAGAATCATGTTGTGAGTAATTAGATTTTTGAATCTCCAATGGTAGAATCCCATTTGGGGTTCTTAATTTTTTTTCTTTTTAAAGTAATTTAAAGGTTAATAAACATATACTTTATAAAAAACATAATTATTATTCATACTTCAAAGAAAATTGTATTCCTTGACATCTTCTTTTTTCTTCAAAAAAGCAACAATCCGTGCATCAATCTGTAGAAGTATGTAACATATTAATCAAACACATAGCCAACATACACAGAGCCAAAAATAGAGTAAAGGAATAAACAAATAAATACAAAGCCTTGTACAGATCAAAATCGTGTATCAGAACAATGTTAACAGAACAATATTCATAAACAACAGAATAATATTAACAGAACAATATTCACAAACAACATAATAATGTTAACAGAACAATGTTAAAATTACAAACAACAGAACAACAGAACAATGTATATCAAAATCACACATCACAAACAATGTTACATGACATTACTCTCATGTATCAAAATCACAAACAACAGAACAATGTGTATCAAAATCACAAACAGAACAAACAACAGTTTTTTTTTACTAGCCAAAAAAATGATGTTAACATTAGAAAAAAAAGAATCAAAAGCAAGCTTTGACTAGTCGTTATCGAATATCTATAGAGGCAGCCAAGACGTTATCGAACCAGAAACAAGAAAATTTTAGACACAACTCATGGAGCAGTGAAGTTACCTCAAAATCAACTATCTCCGAAGCCAAATGTCTCTCAAACTTCAAAGCAAGCTGCCGTAGCTCATAAACTTTCACTTGTGGTGGATATATGCCTTAATAACCAACAAATCAGCGAAAATACACCCAAGAACACATTTTTATTTCATCAAAGTTACAAATTCACCAAAAAAGTATATGCACCTGAAGCAATAAGATACTCTCCGTCTAGAGTTGCTTTGATTCTAGTAGTTGTAGTCTCAAATTTTAATTCCTGTATCAGCTCCACTCTTTGCATATAATCTTAACAGGAATTATGCACAAATGAAGCCCGTGTTAATAGTTCTCCATCAAAGGCATTAAACTATGATCTATGAATTTTGAGAACTTTTCAAATATATTATTAAGCTGCATCTTAGAGAAGACTCAAATTCCTTCGAGCAAACTTAAAGCTATACGCACATCCCAGAGAACAACAAAAAAGGAGAAAACTTAAAGAAACAGGGTTCATGCAGAGATTAGAAACAGAACCATAACCTCATTTATTTGTTGAGAATTAGATACTCAAACAAGATGTGAAAAGTAATCTTAACTTTTGCCCAGATTTAGAACATAATAATGGCAACTCAAACAAACTGGTTTCTTTTTGTTTTTCAGAGTTCATCAGAGTAACAAGAGTGTCTTACCATTTTGATTCAATTAGATTCACAACTTGATCATTACTATATCACCAATGCTCTTCACAACCTGCAAATACCACAACACAGTCTTCAGAGAATTTAAATAACAACAGAAGAAATGATAATCTTTTTAACTTGTACTTAGTGGTATAAAGATTGAGATTTTCACATACCATCATTGTATCTGCTTAAAGCTTCTTCCTCCACATCAAGCTTCTTCCTCCACATGAAGTCATCAAACCTAGGAAAAACAAGAAGAAAACGTATATTAATCAAATAGCAAGGTTTTTGGTTTATGAGATTTGGTCAGAGATAAACAACAGAGATTTGGTCAGAGACTTAGCTCAACATGCAAATTTGCTTCTTCGTCGATCAGACTGGAGACGAAGAGTGATTTGTTCAGATTTTCTTCTTCATCGAATTTGCTTCTTCAACAAATTAGGGTTTCTCTCCTCTCTTAAAAATTAGAAGAAACAACGGATTGACAACAGATTGACAACGAATTAGGGTTTCTCTCCTCTCTTGTAATCACAATGTTTATCGTCATCAGAGAGAAAAAGGAAGAAAAAAGAATTTGCTCGCAGAAATGAAAGGGTCACGATCCAAAATTTTCTCAGCACAATGCCCAACCAATCACACAATGATACCTGCTCGGTTCTTAACTTTCTTTAAGTTTCTCTAATTAGAACCGTTTCTTATCTCTTTTACATTTTTTTTATTTAATTTAAATCATAAATACTTAAGAACTCTCCTTAAGATCTCCTGTTGGAGATGCTTTTAGTTTGTTGAAAGTGGAAGGTAATGTTGAGGCATGGGAATTTTTGTTCTACTTTTTTTTGATAAAATTTGAATTTATACCTTACAGAAGTAAGAAACATTTTGTATTACAATAGACAAAGTCTAAAGATTGATTTCGTAACCCAAAAAAAAGTTAAAAAAGCCTCACAACCTGGAGGGGTTTGTTAGATCCAGCGCCGGAAGGACGGGTGAAAGAAACATAGCGACCCAGCTAAGAGAGAAGAGCAGACCAGACCACCATCCGGAAGTAGTCACAGTCTTAATCCCAAAGTCAGTCCACCAAGATGACTCGCCCTAATTCGTCAGGCCTGGGAACTGCAGCATCTTGTCACCAAAACAGCTGCTTGACCACCGAGATATGAATCCGGTGTTGAGAATACAATCACAAGAGAAGCTTTGACCGAATCTTAAAATCTATCGAGCCTAGCCAGAGATTGAGAGTCCGGTTCTGAGGTCACTGTCCTCATAGCACCAACATACCATCTTCAGTAACCTCATAGCTTGAGCTCTGTCGACATTCTGTCCAACACTCCACCACACACAAGCGAAAGACAATCCCCAACTCAAGTAAGATACAGAAAAACTAAGAACGAAGCTAGTTAAGAAACATAACTAGAGATGGGAGGAGACCGCTCAAGTTTCAGCCATGAAACCCGGCCACCAGAGCGGCCTCCGCCAAGCTTGAAGAGAAGGACGACGGCTAGGGCAAATGTACCACCCACAGTCCGTGAACCGTTCCGGGTGATTTCGGACAGTGAGCGGGAAGGTGAGGGTTCGAACAAAAAGGGAACAGAGTGATCAGTTAACCAAGGGAAACCATGCAGAATTGGTTCTGGCCAAGTTGGTACGGGCAGATTGAACGAAAGGTTGAGTTTAGTGAGTTGGATCAAGTAGTGGGTAACGGAATCCGAACACTCAAATAACTTAGTGAAAAATTAAGTTAAGCAGCTGAAAGTAAGTAAGTAGCTCCGTGGACAGGCACCTGCGTGAGCTGGTTTGATCAGGAACAAGCAGTTAGCTGCATGAGCAGTCAGTCTGCGTGAGCAGTCAGTCTGCGTGAGCTGTCAGTCTGCATGAGTAGTCAGTCTGCATGAGCGGTCAGTCTGCGTGAGCAGTCAGTCTGGTTAGAAGGCAGTTAGCTACGTGAGCAGTCAGTCTTGTTAGAAGGCAGTTAGCTGCGTAACCAAGCAGGTGAGTTGACAGTCCGAGTGAGTAACCAACTAGCTGCATCAACTGGCAGCTGCATGATCAGCTTGCGGTACGTGAAGCAGACAGCTGCATGAGCAGCTTGCGGCCACAAAGCTAACCAGGCAGCTCGCGTGTAATCTGCTAAGGAAAACCGACGGACGAAGTTACTTAGGAAACCTGAAGGTAAAGGAAACCTTGGATCCTATAAATCAGCCTCATTCTCGTCACTTAAAGAGATTACAAAAAGTTAGAGAAAAATCAAAAAGAAAACTCTAAGTATTCTGAGCAAGGATCTTCAGAAGTTAGAACTTGTTTGAGAAGGTGTTAGTCCGGATCCGAGGTTAATTTTCAGACCG
>OVBA01006873.1:0-15968 GCA_900406435.1 Lepidium aucheri
CTAGGGCCAAGTCCTTGTCGCCCGTGTTCGTTCCCATTGCGTCCTTCATCTAGACGTCTTCGCCGTCCGCCATTGCTTCCTATTTTCAATCTCCCGATCACTTCTTCGCCGATTTCCACTTAATCGCTTTGATCTCTCTTTCCCGAGTTTTTCTTGTGTTTTAGTGGAGTTTTTCGTGATCGTGACTGAATGGGGAAGAAGGGAGGCGCGCGCTCTTTTTATAGAGCATGTATGGACGCGTCCATCCGCGGAAAGGTGCCGTTTGGGCGATCGGATGCAACTTTTGGCGGACAGGTGCGTCCTTTGAGTTAAAGGCGCACGTTCGCCTTTGTTGCAGAAAAGGTGCGTTGGTTCGCGGGTCCAATCGCATCCACCCGCCCCTTTAGTCCATTAGGTCCGTGGGTCGGACCACAACCCGACCATCGCCCATAATCATCCAGCTGATGGACTGGTCAGTCAGCTGGTGGACTGGTCAGACAGCTGGCTCAGCTGGACTATCACTTGGCTGAGCTGAACCACCTTCCCATCAGTTCACCTAGCTGGTTTCGAGCTGGCCCAGCTTGACTTTTACACCTTCCAGCCAGTTGTGAACTGATTTGAGCTGTTTTCCGCCCCTTTGGCCATTTTCTCGACCATCCCAAATGTTTTTTGGGATAAGGCTGGTTCAGGGACGTTACAGTTCATCTCCGTAAAAACATCTAAAGCCCATTCACAGTCAGTTCTCTTCAATCTCATTTCCTCGAAAAGCACCTTCGCTTGAGTGACCTCTAAGTTAGTGCAAAGCCTACTAATCATGGTGTTATATGAGCCATAACATCATAAACCAATTCATCTCTTCTCAGATTTCCTCAGGTTCCTTCATAAAAGCTCGCGCACAATACGCCTCCATAAAAACACTATAGCTATAAACATTAGGAGAACATCCAACTCCTTCCTCCATATCTCTATAAATGCCTTCAACCTGTTTCACCTCCTCTCTCTGCAAAAAAAGTCACCGTCATCAAACTGAACGTGTTAAAATATACAGTCAATCTTTATCATCAACTCAAATCTCATCTAAACCAAAAACTTCTCTCGCTATATATATATATATATATATATAGCTTATATCCATTTGAGGATCCAATGGTGGAGACGGCCATGAAGGGATGGTTGTTTTGACCGACTGAATGAACCAACATAAAGTTCTGGGGAAATTTTGTAAATAAATGAAAGCTAAGCGTAAAATCGTAACTAAATAAAGGTTTTGAGAAATTTTGTAAATATAAGAAAAATCAGAGGTAGAAAACTCAATCAAATAAAATAATGAGCACATTTTGTAAATATATGAAAGATAAGGGGCAGATGTGAAATTACATAAGTTATCGAGTAATTTTCTGAAATATCCATAGATTTGGTCATTAATGTAAATTTGGAAACTGAGGGGTATATTTGTAAATATAGGAAGAATAGGGGTCTCTTCTGTAAATTACCATAAGATTTGGAAAAGGTTATAAATAAATGAAATATAATGGGTGAACTTGTAATTTCATAAAGTTATGGGGCTACTTTGTAATACATCAATAGATGTGGTGTTAATTTTTAAATATATAAAATATGAGGAGCAAAATTTTAGTAGTTAAAAAAAATGGGCTAAACAAAACTTTTCATTTTCCCATTCCCATGCTCTACCGATCAAAAGCATCTATATTACTCTGTAGTCTGAGTCATCTCAACTATCTTTGAATATTGTACAGAGTTTCCAGTAAACCAACCAACCAACCAACTGATTTCAATTACTAGTTTCAAGTACTGATGCACTTGAAGAGCACTCTTAATACAAACAACATAAACGTATAAATATGCATGATCTAGTAATTAAAAGTTCGTAAGATACAAACAACAATCTTCACAAGAGTTCAGAGGCCTGACTAATATTCAGTGTTTTCTTTCCCATTTCCCTTCACGCCTGCTTTCACTTCTTTCTCTTCTCTCCATCACCTGTCTCGATTTACTTCCTCCTCTCGACCCGCCTATTCGCTGACCAGTTTGTCCTTCAAAACCATACCCCATCTCTAGCTCTCCGACACTTCCTGTATCTCCTGAATCTCTGCTTCCTTCCAGTGTTTCCTCATAGTCTTCCAAGCGGTCACGTGATTGGAGAATCGTCGGAGGCTGGCCAGAGAAGGACCTTGACCCAGACAGAACCATTGTTGGTGTATTCACTACTACTGATGAACCAGTTTCTTGAGCTCTCGTGCTTCCTTCACTTCCAGATCGTACGTTATCTCTTTCGCGGTACCTTTCTCTAGGTCTACTGCAGGGGAGGGAAATCATTAGCATTTGTCGAGTTCAATGTACAAGTGACTCAAGTCCTGGGTTTAAGAGGTAATGCAATCTCTTGGATATGCAATGTGTCAAATACACAAAGGTGAAAGGTGAAACTGCTGTGCTGCATAGGAAAGTTCAGTCAATACCCACAAATTCATTGAGCACCAAATCTATTTCCATCAAATTTCCTACAATGTAATGTAGATTTGATACTGTGAAAGGCAATCATGTGTTTCTTGGCTTCATAATTGCAAGAAGCATTGCTAAGAAACTCCCGTGGAATTTTAACACAGATACACAGCAACCTCTACATTTATACCAAACACTCTGCAATTAACAGTAACAGGCCATCAGAGAACAGGTTTGTCTTTCAATTTCATATACATTGCAAGCTCGCTTGAGCATGTGGCTTACTCACTAGTTCTTTTAAATTTTAAACAAGATTATAAATTTTCATAGAATCAATTAAATTTTTTATGTTAAAGAAGAACGTGCACGAGAATTTGGAGAAGTTAAGTAGCTTACCCACTGTGGGAAGCAGATGAATCGCGCCGTGATGGTCTTAACCCTGACTCTGCCTGTTCTAATTCACGTTGAAGCTCTCTCTGGATATAAAGCAGTATTGTAACAAACAAAAGTGCTAAGATCATGCACAAAACGAAGTGGAAGCAAAATGGAGATTCTTGCCTGCATTTGCCTCTCCTTTTCCATTTCCAGTTGGTGTCGCAGCTCCCTTGTTTTGGCTCTTTCAAGTTCTAGAGCCTGCTGCCTCTCTATCTCCTTTTCTGCTTCAGCTGCCCTCTCCCTGATCAATAATGGCCAAAGATCACGTTATGGTTACTAGCAAAATATTAACTCAGTTATCATATATAGCTACAAGTAATGAACAGAACCTGTCGAATTCTTGAATGAGTTCAGCTTCTCGTAACAATGTTTCTTCTAAATACTTCTGACGGTCACGCCACATAAGAATTTTCTTTTGCCTGCGGGCTACTAAGTCTTCTCGAAGTTTTGCCTTTTCCCTGATATGTAAATTAATAAGATGATGAGCTTATAAAAAAAAAAAGAACAAATAGCCTTGTATGCGTACACAACAAATTTTAAAGCCTCGGCTGACAAAACTTTTTGAGCAACGCTATTAATCTATGCACCCATGCTGGCAATAACCAGTATATATGACAGCTCCTTTTAGCAAAATGGTCCTAAAGTTTTTCTAATTCATCACTGGTTTTTTCTAACATCTATAGAGGCTTGCAGTAATTCAGTTAGGGCTTTAGATCAATGGAGCGTGGAACTATAAAGAAATTCATGCCAAGAACTCTGGAGATAAGTAAAAGCTTAAATAATCTATGCAAAAAATTTTAGTGATACATACAGTGCATATATGTCGTCCTTGATCTGCTGAAGCCGGTTATCATGCTTTCTTGAGGCTGAGCAACAAAAATTGTAAATCTAAGATGTGTGTAAAACTGGTTTTGTATGACAAACATGAAAAGAGAGGAGATATATTACATGTGACGTGAGGAAGTTGGTGCTTTTCTTTGTAACCCTGCATATCTGGGACATCGTGCTCTTTCCTTACGATATCCAATTCTATCTCAGCCTCTTCAAGTTCCTAGTGTTTTGGAAATCACAATCAAATCAGTCCATACAGCCAATCAGCCATCAGAGTAGCAAAATGAGTATTAAAGGAAACATTTTTTCTCACAATAGTATCCTCATCAACTTTCTTTGCCAGAAGCTCAAAGTATGACTCAACAGAAGATAGACTGGAGAGAACCTGTCATATAAATACAACACTTAGAAACACTTTAGCATCACTCTGTAAAAAACTTGGGATCAGAAAGGTTGAACGAATGGACCGATTATAAACCAAAATTACGAAAACTCTTACCAAGACCCTAACTCATTTCCTGACCTGTGCTATGGCGCTAATAGTAGAATTTATCTCTTATATACATACTCAATATTAAAATGAAGAGTAGATATATGAGATTTGTAAATGCTGTACAATCAAAACTGTAACAGCACAATAGCGTATCCTACTACGGAGAAGAGAATTAATGCAAAGACTTGTTAAGCAGATAACCACAGAGGATATTTACATGTTTAATAGGTTGCTATTCTATATATACATTAATAACTTATGCAGACAAATCTTACTTGAAGAGGACAATGTGACTCCATGGAGAATATTATACTATACTTTTGTTACTTAAATAAGTCCTTATCCCTGATTTTTCAGCTACTAATATTCGCAAAAATACTTTCTAAGCAAAACTTATCACGACCACATATATGAAACAAACCATCAAGGCTAAATGAAGAAGCTACCTAAATAACTTGAAAGAATCATGCATTACAAACCTCAAGAATTGATTGACGTGTAGACCCAAATTCCAGATCACCTTTAACTTCAGAACTAGAAGAAACAACCTCTCTGAGGACCTTTTTGCAAAAAAAAACACTTTGCTTAACAAAGGAAATTATGCAGGAAAAGTTAGTAAAAGAAACATCCCCACGGCTATGTCCATTCTTCACAAACACGAACTTGTACCTCTCTTGCTTCATCTTCTCCATTCTTAAATCTGCAAAGTAGTTGGCAAGCTTTTGTTTCAACTGCTTCCAGTCTGCCATCTGTTCACGAAACAGAAATGAAAAGTAAACCGTTTACAAATAATCCGCATCAGGAATTACCAGATTTGCAAAGGTTGTCTTACCAGATTTTGAGGAGCCCAGAGTCTCGATGCTTTTCCAAACACTCTGATGAATTAATGCCAAATCATCACTTGAACAATAAAGACAACAGCTAGCAATAATTGCTAATGAGAGCTTCAGCAGTGGTCCTTCCCCCAATGATCCCCCAGCCTTTCTAAAACAATGGAGGATACTATCAGATGCACAAAGAAATTTTTGTAGCAGCTTTCGGCTGGCATAGGGAATAAAGTCTACTAGGAGTGCCATAGCACAAGTCTGTATTGACATTGATGTATCTGACGATGCCCTTAAAACAACAGAATCCATTGTACTCTCAACCAAAAGTGACAATGCCGGCTGTGGCACAGAACTAACAAGTTCGAGAGGTTTATCGTGGAATATAGAAGACTTTACAGCTACTTCATCATCCATATCTTTTCCAAGCAGCTTAAACAAATGCTGGAGGCCTATCAGTCGCTGCTCAGGTTCAGGATGATCCAACATCGTACAAAACAAATCAGCCAGTGGTGAAACATGACTCTCACAGAGTCCATGGGCCACCCTTTCAAACAACACTGACAGCCACTCATCAGATTGGACACGCAAGACAAGGCTAGGAGCGGAATATACATTCTTTCTTATGGCAGAGTAAATATAAGTAGCGATGTTATCAAGCTGGAAACATGGAGGAGATCCAAGCAAGCAGTCAAGGATGGTCGATGCAACTTCCCAGCAGTGGTTATCTTGCAGGATAAGAATCCTTTCAGCAAGTCCTTCCAGACTTTTTTCACAATGGCTCAACAACCAGTCCGAACCAAGGTTTTCAATATTGCCCTTTTCACAATTCTGAGATACAGGAAATGCTGAGGCCAAGCATCTCAAGTACACAAAACATTCTGCTGAGGTATCAACGAGCTTCTTAGACAGTTGACGGTGAAGACACCAGCATTTTTCAACTGTCACTTGGAGACAGACAATTACATCCTCCAAGTCCTTGATAAACCCTTCGACCTCACTTCGTTTAACATTTTGGTTCGAAACAAAAGCATCATCTTTACTAAGATATAGATTGCCGGAAACATGGGGTGAATTTAGAAAGATTTCCTTAAGAAACATTGGTCTTTTAAGAGGGTTCTTGTCACTGACTGTTTGAGCATCAGAAATACCTGAAAACTGAAGGGGGAGACAACCAAATGACTGTAAAATCCGTATTAAGAAAAGTTTGCAACTGTCTAAAACGGCCTGAAAAGCACAGAGATAATCATGGAAGGAAGATGTTGGCTCAAAATCAGGAAACGGAATCCACTGTATTAAAGATTGCATGAAGGCCTGTTTGCTTTGGAAGGTTAGATCTGGTAAAATAGAAGCTAGAACATATATTGTCCGAGACATGGTAGATGTTTTTCCCATGCAAGTATTTTGATTCTCATCTCTCTGTCTTATACATTTGAACAGCTCCTCGAAGCACAATGTCTCAAAATCAAGACAAGTCTCATCGGCCACCAATTTTTCCACAGATGACGCTTTTTGCAATGCATGTGTGATAATCGGTCTCAGTACAAGCAAGATAGAGTTGAGAAATGCAACATCACTATATGAGACCTTGCAAAGTGATACTAACACTTGCACCACTCGAGGTACTTCCACTACCATGGCTTCCATGTGAGCTTTCACAATGCTTTCCAATATAAAGAGGATTACTGCTTTGGTGTTTTTCCCGACATAACCTTTGAAGAATTCAGAATTCATCTTGCTAACTTCCTCTTTGTCAGGAAAAGGCCATGAACACAAATCAGAAAACCAGCACAAGATGTCAGGCAACGCTGCTGAAGAAAGCAAGTTCAGTTGCAAACTGACAGCTTCCAAAATAACTTCCCCAAAGATTTCGAACTGTTTCCTCATCTGTGGAAAAAACAAACCAAGATACGGGTATAGAACTTGAAAATCATTATGTTCGAAAGCTTCACAAGCTGACTCTTTTTGACAGGCAAGTTCTGTGTTAGTATTTCCAGCGTCTGGATTAATATATGTTTGCATTACAGCGAGCTCATCAGCAAAAATGGATAATAAACCAGTTAACTCGGACAGATCAGACACAAGGTAAATCCTATCACTAATGAACTGTTTCGCGATACGAGATACTGCCATCCAACCCAGGAAACGAACAACGGCTGAGCTAGAGTGGGAAAGTGATGATATTCTCTGCACCCAAGTTGTGGATGGAATAAAACTCTGCCGCAGAAAACAATTAACTTTTTCTGCAGAATCGTTGTTGCCATCACTTCCACTAGAAGCAACAACCAATTTCTGCAGCAGCAGCCAGCGGCGCTGAATCATAACACTCTTTTCTGGTTTTAACCGATAATTCCCTTCCCTGAGATGCTGATGAATAGATTTAAGCATCACACTGAAGTAATCTGCTGATTGTAATAAGATATGAATCACATCTTCAGGTGGACAAAATAGCTTAGTAGCAGAACGCAAGAGAAACACCAAGCAATGCATGAGTGTTTCATGATGGGAATGCTGATCCTTCAGGAGTCTCTGAACAAGAAAATTACATAGCAAAGCTTGGTTTTGCCGAACCAGGGTGATAGCATCAAGAGATATCATATCACTAGGAGATAGATCAATAACATGTTCATCAGATACTTCGGCAGAGCTGTACATTTCTTTGGTTGACAGTTCAACCTTGAAATTTCTATCTAACTCTGCAGCCTCAAGCAGAATTTGAAAAACGATTACATCTCTTTGCCTTTCAAGCTTAGCAATTGTTTCAATGTTCACATGTTTCTTCTCTACACCCCTTCTTGGCTTCAGCTCTCTCTGGTTTCGAGCTTTGATCATTTCAAACTTCTTTACATATGCAGATCCATCCCGCACGGATTTCAGAAAAAAAGGATTCACATAACACTCTGCAGCAGAGAGCAATGCATCGATTGCAGCATCATGACCTTCGCTAGACATGGAATCATGCCCTTGTAGCTCATGGGCCAAACGCTTGAATTCAGAAGCCTTGATCTCACAATCTTGAATGTTCTCAAGTTGAAAAGAGTCAGCTTGCAAGGTGAAGAACTTGGTTCCAAGATCAGAATCCAACACCAACCCACTGGGAGATAAGGAAGCAAAAATTTCGTCATCATCTTTCGTTTCAGCAATTACATCTCTGACAGCTTTATTGCAGCTAAAATTAGTGTTTGTCAATGACAAACTCCGAAGTTCTTGAGGAGCAAAAAAGAGTCTGACATCGTCATGAACATCAATCTTGATTTTCGAATCAGAAAATTCGGCATTAATCTCATTGTCAACTTGCTTGGGAGATTTTGTAGGTCCTACTTGGCGGGGAACCTTTGATGTAGAAGATGGCTCAAAGTCCATACTTCTGCTGGCAGGCTTGCAAAGATCAATTCCAATTGGTAAATCTAACTGTGGATCAAGTATGGACAGGAGGACACTGCAAAGTAAACCAAAAACTTGACTGACTATTTACTCAACACCAGAATAGGGTATACTGATCATATAAATAATGCATAGCCGAATAATAGACCAAAATATCATGGAAAAAACAACTAACTGCTTATATGAAATTTTAACATGCTAGATTATAGCATTTTATCTCAAACAGTCATCTCTGCGGATCATAAATTGAGAGAGACATAATGATTAACCTCTTTACTGATTCAATTCTAAACACAATTATGCACGGCCTCTTCAAACTTCCACAAATATGAAGCAATATTCTATTCATGAATCACTAGAGAGAAACAAACTCAACTAATCTAGAAAGGAAATATAGAGAACGAAAAAGACGAAAGAAGTGACAGTCCTACAAATAAAAGGTTCAGCTCATAAGAAACAAGACTCTGCTGACAGTTTGGAAATACTGATATGTATATATCTTAACATAGTCCAGTTGTCTCCAAAAATTTTCGAATGTGTCATGAAATTTCTGCTATTTAAGGGAAAAAGAGTACAAGAAAGTGAATCTAAGTCATACCTAGGACTCACTGATCCATGTCGCCATTCCCTTTCAAGGGAAGGAAGAACAGCAGGTCTTTCCACCGCAATGCGGATTATATCAAGAGCAATAGTGCAGTTCTCCTCCTGTTTCTTAGTAAATGTGGTGTCACCAAAAATTATTCCACCTTTTATTGGACACATAGCAGGAACCAGAAAAGGCTCCAACATCTCCAAGAGGAAAAGAATTTTATGCTTAACTTCCTGAAAATTACAGGATAGGACTATGATGAATATAATATAAAACCTCACTACAAAAGATATGGATTACTTTAAAACATTACAGTGCATGTTTCAGTCCAGATAAGTTATTGCTAGTGTCCTCTCTTTCAAATTTGCATAAGGGGAGCATGGAGTTGTAGCAAAATAAGACAAAATGAAAGTTAATACTTCAGTTAGTGCACTACCTTGTACTTCGCCAAGTTATTGTCCATGTGACCAGACAGAGCAAGCACAATGTATCTGATTGCAGCATGAGCAGAAGCCACTGATTGGCGAGCACCCTGAAAAGTTCTAGTAACGTCACATTCTATACATCAACTGATAAGGCTGTAGGTTCAAAGGAGATATCCCATAAACATTATAAAGATCTACGTGGACCTTTGTCGATGCATGAATATAGAGTTTTTGTGTTCTAACTTCCAAATCTTGAACCATTTTTCTTTCCAAAAAATATAGTATAGTGTTCTCAGCATTATCAACAATGCCATAGCCCACCTAACCCATACCAAGAATATACTGAGATACATGAAAAGTTAGTATATAAACCTGAAGTGTACCCAGTAGATCTTCTAAAAGTTCTATAGTAAGATCGACCTGTGAAACAGAAGAAATTTAAGTCTGAGAACATATAACGTATCAACATAGACCATGAGAATAATGACTACGAAACATATACAATCTGAACCTTTGCAATCACTTGTGCTGTCCAAGAAGCTAATACGGAAGAACAAAGATCAATTAGAAGGCATGCTGCCTTAGCCTGCACAACATCATCAACACTTCCTTGATTACATGTTTCAAAAGACTACTTTCACCAGCTCTTACACACCATGTTGTTTGCATTCAACAAAAATATCAGCCTATGTCAAGGTTTTAGCTGCACAATATATTTAAAAACACTTGCCTACTAAGAAGACTTTCTAGGTATTTACTACCCTCAAGGAATTCAGTGAAAATCAAAATTTCTTAAATGTCAATAAACTGTTTAAATTTTTTTTTTAAGAGATAGTACAAAAAGCATCAATTGATCAAAAGAAAATCCTTAGATAGTATAGATCTATTGCTAACTAAAATAGGTGTACTCTATATATGGGCATGTAAACCCAATTTACTGTAAACATACTTCAATGCATTTGCAACGAGTCACCAGGAAGTAAACATTCAAAATACAGTGATAATGCTTTTTACAGATATCAGATACACAAAAAAGCAGTAACTGTAATAAAATCAAAATTCGTATGTAGGAGACTGAATGAACTGACATGTGATTGCGAAAAAGATGACAGATAGCCAGCACAAGCCTCAAGTAGTGGATGATACAATGATGAAGATGACATCAGAGCAATCTGTAACCAAAACAATTTACATAATCAGAATTAGATCTGGAGGAAGTTTAATCAGTTCAGGAAATCATTAAAAAAAATAGACACTGAGATCATAAGGCAACCTGTGATAAAGCCTGCTGAACAGAAGCTTGCCCCCATAATGAAAAATCACTTATGTGATCACATGAGCTGCTTCCACATGGACGAAGTGCTATCCAACAAGGAAAAAAAATGAAAGCTGGTAAGAATAAACGAAAAGAATATAAAACGGTGAAGCTTAATACAAACTGGAGCAACAAGACTTGATGCACCCAAGAGTGACAAAACTCTTGGAAGCCTCCATTTTTGAGTCGCACTCCTGAGTATTGGGGTGTTCATATTACGCCTTTGGCACAAAAACTAAATCTTTTCAGGTAAAAATGATATAGTGCATAACGAAAGTAAGAAGCCACAAATTTTGTAGGCTAATATGTAAGGTTTTACACAAGTTTTCCAATATTTTCTGCATGTATCAATAAGAGGCTAAATATATCGTTAGAAGACGTCAGGCCATTCTAAGCCACCACCTGGCAGTAAGGCTTGCACGAGCGGTAGGGCAATGCTGAGATTTGAAGGGTTCTCAGATAATCTACGGCAAAGTGCAGGCTACAAAAAGAAAGTATCTATGTTAAGTCCTGAACGCAGATGCTATAGGAGTAAGTGAAGGACAACACAATTAACCTGTGCAGCACAAGAAAAGAGAATATGCAGAAGTCCTTCCTCCACCGCAGACGTGTCTAAAATATTGATATTGATAATGCAAGAGTTAAATTCAGAAGCAAGCAAGCTATTCTTTTCTCCAAACAAACTTGAATAATCGGTTTGATCTTTGCAAGTCAAAGGTTTTGCTTTTGATGTTTCCTCGTCCAATTTAGAAGTGTCTCCAGCATCAGATGATTCTTCTTGCAAAGTAAATTCATTAAGCTTCTCTAGGATTTTGGAACCCTGTATGTTATAGAACATAGATAAGTTGAGTTTTGAAGACGAAACATTTTCTAACAGAGACAAACACTAAAGTGTTTCCCTCACCATTCTACAAACAATTCCCAGATAAGGATCTTTCAGTGCCTCTCTCAGAAGCAGAAATATGGCATCCGGCCAAAATGCAGCCGAACTGGATGCAGAGAAAGTGACTAATGAAGGGCCACGCGACCTTCTAGGCTGGCATTACAGAAAGGAGAGAATAAGAGAAAGCAACTCATTTATGCAATGTCTTCATTTTTTTCTAAATAGAAGCAGAGGTTAAGGTATTTATTAATGCCTGTGAGCGTTGAAACAACTGGCTACAAATCTTAAACATACTAAACGAAACAAATAGACAATCTCCGGCAAGCCTATTTATATTGAAAGAAAGTGGAAAAAAAAGCACTGGGTTAAAAATACACTTGTTATAAAGCTGAATAGGACATAATTCTTCCCATAAAGATCCATGCTGACTTATGCTAGTTTAAGAAACAGTGAAAATTCTAAGCGTCTTTACCAGACAAAAACGTACCAAGAATAAAAGAATGTAGGTACCTCAAAATTAGAAGAGACGGTAACAACACTGGTGGTCGAAGTTCTTGCAATTTCTCTGGAGCGTTAAGGAAAAAAAAAGACATCACTATTTACCCAATATTGTGAGTCTTGAAGACAAAATAAGCTAAGTAAACAATTTTGGCACTTCAATCCAAGGACATAGTTCAAATGCTCCTAGTTGTTTTGCAAGTTCGAGAATGTACACTAACAAAACAAGTTGGAACTTCCACTCAAGGAAAGAAAGCTCGAGGAACTAACTATTCTTTGTCAGTTAGCAAACAAGGAAGACATGAGTACCATGCCTGATTGATTGAGGAAAAGCAGTCCCAAAGAAAGTAGGCCGAGCAAAAATAATAAAAGAAAGACCTCTCATCTACAAATCAGGGGTAGACATATCCCATCCCTATACCATGGATAATTGGATATACATATTTAGTAGCATAAAATTCAGGTGTAGTAGACACACAAACCTCTCGCTTAGAAACTGGAGTATTGGGTAAAAAGGGCCAGTAAGCATGGCAAGGAAGTGGAGGTTAAAGTCAACATTGTCTTGAAAGCTGGAAAGGTCTGGCTGCAAACACCAGTGTAGACAGAGATAAGAAAAGCATTCTCCGAAGCCACCAGAAAGTGAAACGTCATCTTAGCCAATAAAAGATTTTAGTTACCTCGAGCTGAGGAAGGAAGGTATGCAACCGCCTTGTCATGTCTTGAAGAAGCTATAGATACAAAGCGTCAAAACGAACCATGTATATACTGCACAATCTAGGGAATCCAAAAGAGAACGTTACATGAAAGAAAACGGAGCACCTGAAGATACAAATCATGCGCATCTAGCTTATGCGAGAGAATATGTGGAAGCAGATGATCAACAACAGGCTGAAACTCTGGTTCCAGACCAGAAACTGATATCCCAATAAGCTACACAAGAGTGAAGTAGATATGATATTTAGGAAAAAAACAGAATCACTAACAATATGGCATTACAGGTATAATAAAGTAAATAAACTTATATATGTATAATAAGTTTAAAAAAGAAAGCCGAACAGAAAAGTCTAGAATAATGAGTCCAAGGATTGAAGAAGATGAGACTAGCATTTACTCCATTATACATTCACTAAGTAAAAACAACAGTAACAACAACACTTGACCTGCAAAAAGCCAAGAGAAATACTCTGGGTTCAGCCTCCGAAGCAATAAAACAATTTCCATGTTAAAAGCATTATGGTCAGCTTCATTGAATCTAAACTTCTTCATGTCTAGATATTATGCTAAGGTTTTGAGTCAATGAAGATTATTTTATCATAACATGAGAAGCAATTTAGAACAAATTTGTCCCTATGTCACCAACTGTTCGACAGCACTTTGCTACAAGGCATCCAAAAATATAATGCTGAATTACAATTCTTTAGCTGCCTGTAACAACCTTCTTATATTATCGTCCCCCTTAGAATTCTAATCATCCTTTATACAGGTGAGTGCGATTCAAAGTGATGTTCATCAAATATACCTCTGAATCCTAAGACTTACTTGGATGAAAAATATGGCAATTGGATTGCCCCGTAAGCAAGATATTCGAACATAACGACATGGAGTGTAGTTCACTGGATAAACCATATCGCGACGAGGTGCTTCACAGCGAGGGCGGACCTTCACAAATGCTTCTGGCTGATAAAGAGAAGCCATCACTACAGCGTAAAGACGTTTAAGCAAATATTAAACGAATAACATTTCCTTAGGGATGTAGAAAATAGTTAGTGCTAGATCAAATTTTGCTATGGAAAAAAAAGGAGAACATGAAAGAAGAATTTAGATTAGTAGATAAAATACTTTTAATGCTCAGTGCGCTTCAATCTACAGAAAAATTTTCAAAAACCTAATTACACTCAGGATCTGCCATATAAATAGAAGGGTACACATCTTGCAGTTTCTAGAAATGGTAAGAAGCAATAAAGACATATTTTATCAGGTATCCAACCTTGTATTGTAACCCAACTGCTATTTCCCATTCAAGAACTGACTTATTGTAAATCCTTATGCGTGATAACAAACTTGGTTCCTGCAAACAGAATTAAATAAAAAAAAGTTGTAGCTAATTATTTTCATGTGGGAGGAACAGATGCAGACCCGTATAACAAGAAAAAACAGCATGAGCACCAAAATTATGTTATATAGATGACAAGTTGAACAACAAACTGCAGGAGTTCATAAAGAAACCATCTAAAAGTAAGCCATTTTGTCTTCGGAATACAGTAATGCCCATCTATTACATAGTTTTCACAGAAGAACAAGTCAAATTAACTATACGCTTGTGAATTTGGTCTAGATGACAATATAGTAACGTTGATACTAAGACGATTCACAACTTAACAGTAGCATAAAATAAGGCCTACAGAGATTAAAGAGTTAATTCTGAAAGAGGAAATCAAGATGCAGGCACAAAAAAACTCATAGATTAAACCTGGTTTGCATCACAATTCAATGTTTTATCTCTTTACTGACAGAGGCCATACTACTTGACTTGTACACTGTACTCTTTTGTCATCTTTGCTTCTACCACTCGGCAATCTCCGTCCCCTCACTTAAATAACACTACTTCAAATCCTCTACAAATTCCATCCATACTACCAAAACTTAACTGAAATCTAGCCTTGTCGAAGAAACCGAATATCCTATCCAATGCTTAAAAGTCTTATGTGATTCACAGAGATCCCCAAGACTAAGTCTAAAGGTAGTTAATATAACAAGAAAACTAAGGATTTCTCACGCAAAAAAACCCTTCAACTCCAAAACACACTTATAACAGACTATGAGTCCAAGACTCCAAGTTGGCATCAGTCCAAAAAAGTCTTTGTTTCAGGAAGCGAACAATTGCACATGATTGAAGAAAGAAAGAGAAGGATTTTGAGTATACCAAGAGTTCGAGCAATATCCATTCCTTAGTGTTGGTTCCAGTGGACCAATGGGAACGGAGGTCAGGCTCAAGCACCTGAGCTGCCTTTTGCGAAGACGACTCTCGCGACATCGCCTTGACCTTGAACGGAAGTGGATTCACCCTCGGCTCCAGCTCCGTCTCCATCATAATCGATGGGATTTATTAGGTTTCAAGAGATCTTTGCTGATTTGATTGGGGCTTTGCTTCAACTGACACTGACCATCGAAAGAAGAGATCTCTTTGTACACCTCGCCGTTATGCTGAAATCAAATGCAAGTCACCTGACTTTTCCTTTTCTTTTCTTTCTTTCTTTTTTCTCTCCGATTATATATATATATTATTTTTGGTCGGAATCTCTCTCTTTTTTCTTTCCGGAAAATAAAATTTATATTGATGGATAATTTTAAAAGGTCTAAGGCCCTGATTGGCAAGACATTTTATAAAGCTGAACCATTGAGAAGCATGAGCTGTATGCTTATAGAGCTCTAAGCTTTTGTAAAGTTTGTATAATTAATTGATTGGGATAACTATAAGTATTTGATATCAAAATTACAAAATTAGATATAAATATGGGCAACAAAATTACAAAATTAAACATAAATATGAGCGNGCGATAAAATTACAAAAGTAATAACTGTTATCAAATTAAACATTAACGTTATCCTTCTAACTTCTTCTCCCTAGTTAAAATATGAACTAGCAGTGTTGATAAAGAAGGCTTAATGAAGAAGAATCAGCAATGGTGGAGCCTAAGAAAACCAAGTACAATGTTGTTCAAAAACTAAACCAATTTTATTTCTTTTTTTTTGTCTCCTCCTACTTTATGTGGTTTCTGATTTGGAATTTCAGCATAAAGCTTTATAGGCAAGCTGGGTTTGCCAACCTAAATATTGGGACTCTGTTTTGTG
>OVBA01006874.1:0-15967 GCA_900406435.1 Lepidium aucheri
TTTGCATCTAAGTTTGGTGTCTCACTAACTACTGGTTCTGTATTGGTTTCCTTAAATGCATATGTGACCATCTCATGCATCCTATCATGCTCTACAAGCCCATGAACCTCATTCTGATTACCAACATCATGCAAATTAATCGATTCATCTATATTACCTCCCACATTATTATAATTACTACTACTTACTTCATCATTTCCACCCGCACTATAACCTTCCCAATGGTGAAACCAGATATAATAATGTGGTGTAAACCCCCTATTTAATAAATAATTCCAAACAGTATGTACTCTAGCAAATTTCGTATTTTTGCACTTCAACCAAGGACAGAACATCTTACCCGATTCAACCGTGATTTCGACTTCACTGGCTTGGTACATGAATATTTCAACCCCGTTCATATACTCCTTTATCATGTTTCTAGCACCATCTCTATGCATATACATCCACTTCCGTTGCTCGTATATATCCCCACCGAAAAACGTTTTTCTAGTTTTTTTTAAACGTTTTTTTTTCATAAAACATTTTTTTATGTGTGTTGTGTTGTGCTGTGAACTATGAAGAGAGGCCACCACCTTATATAGGCAAAAATTAACAATGATTTTATAATATTAATCAAATACAAGTATATTACAACATCTGTAATGTCGTAAACGCGTTGTAAAGTAAAGATGTTTTTACAACTAAAACAATATTTGGAGACGTTTTTACAATGTCATTTAGATTTTTTCAAAATCAATTTCTAAACACCAAAAACGGGTTTACCAAATTTCTAAAATTGTCTTTTAGTCGTTGTAAACAGGTTTCGTTGTAAAGATGTTGCTAACTTGGGACGTTTTAACAACGAAATTTCTCTGACATGCCAAAACATTGTCAATTCATCGTAAAATAGGTACCTTTTTACAACAAAAACTTTTATTGTAAATTTACAACCACTTTACAACATTTAGACATTTCGTTGTAAAGGAGTTGGCAATACGTCTCTAATTTACGACGTCCCAATTCTGTTGTAAAATAGCGTTGCTAATTTAATGTTTTCTTGTAGTGATATAAGAAACTCATATTCACACGTTTACACTCATGCGAATCTTTACATAAGACTTATCCTTTTATATATATATATATATTTCAACAAAATAGGAAAGAAGGGTTATCAGTACATCCGAATTTTAATCTCTAAACCAAAATTGATCCATCACAGTTTTTGGAGGTGGATCCGAGATCCTACTTTGGTCCACCAAAAACAATAGGTCGAATATGAAAAACCACCTTGTTGCAAGTACTAAGACTTCAACTTGGATAAGATATTCGATTCGGTAAAATGTCTCGTCTCGAAAGGTTCTATGAACTTGAAGGAAAGTCGGATGACACATCAACATACAATAAACAAGAGTTTTCCTATTCTGATATGGAAAATTTCCGCAAATCCAGCTCGAATCTTAACAAATTCAATCTTATCAACAAGATTTATAAATCTTCCTCTATTTTCTACACATGTATACCGCCTCTATAAACTATAAATAGAGGCGCAATCCTTCCGCCAGGAAGATCTTCTTTTTGGACATTCGAAGTTTAATAAGAACGTCAATTCGGTCTTCACCAATCCTATTACTCAGTTAATTAAGCTCTACTCCAATTCTAATCAATAAGTGTCCTTACCCATTCTTCCCTACTCTTTTAATCAGAAACCACCGTTTAGTACCAGCCGTGCTAAACCCGGTTCCAACAACCGTATGATTTTTTATATTAAAATCCTAAACTTTAGTGTAAATTTTAACTTTATTATTAAACTGTAAACGCATCAGATACACTTAACAGAAAATATTCTTACATAAAATTAAATATAGATTTTCGCTTATCTTGTCAATAATCTTACAAATTATTCTCTCGAATCAATTTTACGAAAAAAACATTGGAGCATAATGCATGTAGTTTTTAAAAAACCAATTCACATTGAAGGCTTAAAAGAAGGAAACAGAAAAGGGCTATCAACTGAAAGTGAATGAATGAAGTAGTTTTTTTTATCGACATCTAAATTAATAAATATTAATCTATAATTAATCTCTCAAACAACTAATAATATCATGTGGGGCAAGCCCTACTTCTAGAAATCAAATTCATGTGGGGAAGAAACTAAATGTGGCAATCAAGACACTTTCAAAAAAAAAGCAAGTAGCTTTGAACGTTAAAATATTATAGTATTGTGTTGTTCATTTGTATTGTATTACGTAAATAACAATATATATTATAATAATAAAACGAAAATTGTGATATTCAATATTATTTATTGGAATTAAATAATAAGCAATGGCTTTGAAAAAAATTGCATTGCAGTTAGGACTTAGGAGATACTATTTTGGATCGTTGGACTTTATTCTAATCCTGAACGCTCTTTATCTATGAATGTTCTCCTCCATGCATCATATACTCAGTTTATCTAAAGATCTCCTTCTTACTTGATAAGCATAAACTGTTGTAAATATGTAGTCTTAAAAGATACAGTATGTTTTAAGTAATAGAATGAGAAAATGAAATACATAAATCCAAGTAATAATACAATCCAAATGTACACTGCATAAAGATCAAAATGCAACAAGTACTTTTTTTAGACTATTACTTATAAGGATTTTTACTCAAGAATCTCATTCTCTTTTTGTGCTGAAGCTTGAAATTGATAGAACTCTCCGGAACCGATTAATCGGTGTAATCTTTCTCTAATGTTCCATTTTTCTCTATAAGATAGTTCATTCTTTTGTATTAAATACTAATGGTTACTACTTCTTTTGGTATAAATATTAACATTAAAACCAAAAAAGATCAAAGTACAAACCAGAAGCAAATCAAGTACACGAGGATCAAAATGCAAATCAAAAGCAATCATACACTCGCAGAAAAAGCAATAATTCAGCACAACACACTGCATAAAGATCAAAATGTAAATCAAAAGCAATAATACAATATAAATGAACAACACAATGTTTAATAAAGTAAAGCAACAAAAGAAGAAATGTGGATTCTAATTCTTATTTTCAGCCAGTGACGATATTGTTCCGATCCAGATGAACGGATGTCTCGACCTTAAAGAAGAAGAAAGGATCACGAAGTTAGAAATATTAGATTATAGTATTCCAACTCAAAACCAATTAGCAATGAGTAGAGAGGTCTATATCTTATATATATTAGAGAAAATTCATTCCAACTTCTGATGTGAGATATTATTTTTTAATATGTCCCCTCGACATGATGGCTGTTTGGCTATTAATTTCAATATGTTCGGGGATGGATCGACGGCGCCAATTTTGGGCATGGGTTGTCGATAATTGGACAAAATTTGGGTCGGATCGGGTTGGATAGCGTGGATCGTAGGCTTTGATACCAAATTAGAATATGGTTTCCAACTCAAAACCAATTGGCAACGAGTGGAGAGATCCATATCCTATATATAGTAGAGAAGATCCCTTCTAATTTCCAACGTATGAAATATTCGCTAATACGTCTCCTCGAGATGATGGTTCTTTTGCAGAACATTTGTTTTTTTTATCTAATTAAATACATAACCTACTTTCTGGAAATATCTGAATTGTTTATGATTTGTCATTTGAAGAGTCCAATCCACACATACATATTTTTTTAAATTGAAATTAATGATAATCCACCCAACTCATGCCTGATATTTCTTCATGATAATTTTCAATTATGTGCTCCAGTTTGTGTTTGGTTTGTTTCATGATGCAAATAGATCATATCAGCCTACTAATGGTGCATAACTCATGCTAACATGAAATCAATACAGAGAGAGAAATGATTACCTATAAAGCAAGAGACATTAGTCATCTCATTCGAGGTCGTTAACTGTTCTCAACGTATCCTATATAAGAGAGAAAGAAAAGATACAATGTTAGTGTGCTTTATTGGAAATATATCTGACAAACTCATAGTCACCATTAATGTAATATATATCTAAAGAATCTGAACTAAGAATGAAAGAAAAGGAAAACAGCTAGTCTTGTTTGTGATTTGATCATTTAAAGAGTTATATATACATCTGTTTTCAAAAGAATTGAAATTCATGAGCACCTCATAGAAATCCACCAAATACAGACAGTGTTTGCTTTCCAAGATAATGTTCTATTATGTAATCCAATTTGTGTTTGTTTGGTATCATGATGTAAATGTGGACGATGAAAGTTGGATACCTCATGCTAAATTCAGGGAGAACAAAAAATAAAATTATTCAATCCTAAGAGAATAAGAGAAATGATTACCACTCATGATTAAGGGCATGAATCGATTTTTAGAATCCTCGTCCTCCCATACAAGGTCAGTTTTCTGTTCCCGGGAATATAATATGATTTCAAGTTCTTCAAGTCGTGGAGCACTTGAAACATTTAAGGGAAGCTTTCTCAGTGTTGGACAGTCTCTTGCAACTAGGAACCGTAAAAACGGAAAAGGAAGAGAACTCCAGTAGATACTCTCCACCTTTGGCAGATTTCGCAACATCAACATTTCGAGTTTCTTAAATGGTGTTGTAAATCCTGCAAGATTGGTTCCTTTTTCTTTATTTATAATCTCTTCTAGTTCATCCAAATTTTGAATGACTAGCTTGACAAGATTTGGAGCAAACAATAGCCAAGTCAGATCTTTAATGCCACTGCACTCTTTTACATCCACGAAGGTGAGGCTATTAAAGCATGGACTTATGCTTTTTCTGGACTTCATATGTGTTATAATCTCTGAGACATGACTGCTTTCACCCATAGCTCACGAAGATTATCCATCTTGAGTAGCCATAATATGCTGAA
Organism: Lepidium aucheri; assembly: GCA_900406435.1. Taxonomy (NCBI): domain Eukaryota; kingdom Viridiplantae; phylum Streptophyta; class Magnoliopsida; order Brassicales; family Brassicaceae; genus Lepidium; species Lepidium aucheri. The sequence goes on from OVBA01006874.1 coordinate 4,803, forward strand.
TGGCTTTTGTTGGAAATCGTAAATGTGCAAATCACTGATGCAGTTTGCCAACTTTTGATTGAATAATATTTGCTCCATACCCTTTTCTGTAGATATTGTTATGGTTAAAACTTGTAGATGCTTCAAAAGCTGCAACTCCTCAATTAAGCTTTCATCTCTATGAACTTTAGACTTCAGTAGTTTCAAAACTCTTAAACTGGACAGTTTTGATATCCCAAACAAACTACGTAGTTTTCTTGTACCACTCAAATCAAGATAAGTTAGCTTTTTCAACTGTTGGAAATCAGCAAACAGTTGCTCGATATTTGTGTTCGACAAGTCAAGAAACTTCAGGAATGCCAGCTTTGAGATCTGATTTGGAAGTTCTTGAAAATCAAAATTATCCGATAGATCCAAAACAACCAGCTTTTGCATACACTCAAAGAAATTATTTCGGATACCCTTCAAATGATTATTCTGGAGGAACAAAGTTGTAAGTTCAGAACAGTTGGGACCGCAGTTGATGTAAGAAAGATTGTTATATATTAGTGACATCCGTTTTACATAACACCAGTCCCTTAATCTTGGCATTTCATGTAATCCAATTCTTGCTTGTACAACAAAATTAATTGGATCTTTCCCACAATTGGATGCAATCCACAGAGCCATTTCGCGAACTACATCATGCATTACAACTTTTGTTGCATCAGCGGCTATCAATAAATTTGCACGGATGAGGGTACCAAGTATCTCATAACCCTTATTCTTCGCTCTTTTTATATCTTGGTACCTTTCCATGAATCCCTCATATATCCAGTAGTTTATCAACCTTTCTTTAACTATCAGATCACCTTCTGGAAACAGAGCACAATACAAGAAACACGACTTGATGTTATCATCTACCAAGCTATCATAGCTGTACTTGAGAATTGGAAGAATTCTGTTTTCCATGTCATAAAATTCTGCAGCCGAATTATTCAAAACATCAACTGCATGCTCCCATTCTTGTACTGTACTCTTAGATGCCATTTCCTTACCAATGACATTTAGCGCCAATGGTAGACCATGACATTTTTCAACAACCCTTTTTGCGAGCCCAGCAATGACGGAATCACTTTTTAATATGTTGTTTCTGACTTTGTTTTGAAACAATTTCCATGCTTCATCTGGTTCCAAACAATTGACTTGCATTGCTTCGTTAGCTTCCATCCGTCCACATACCTCAAGAGATCGGGTGGTGAATGCTACTTTGCATCCATTTTTTCTAGTCGGAACTGGAATTCCGATGGTTTCTAAATCCACTTCTTCCCATATATCATCTAGCATCAAAACAAATCTCTTTCCCTTTAAAATTTTGTGAATCTCTACGGCCTTATCACCTGTATATTTGTTCCTCCACGCCTCATCACAAAGGTGTAGCTTTTTTGCAATATCATCTTGAAGCTTGCGAACGATTGTGTCTTTAGACACCACTATCCATATAACAATATCAAACTGACCAGAAAATTCACTGAACTTATTGTGCATTTGTTTCAAAAGGGTAGTTTTGCCTACACCACCCATACCGTGCAGACCCATGATTCCGACTTCATCTTCCATAAGGCGCTTCCATGCCTTTTCGAGCATTATTTCATGACCAATCGTAGGTCGAGTAGGCATCTCCTGCACTCCAGATCTTTGAGTCAACTCAGTAACCGCTTCAAAATCACCCTCTGATTTGAGTTTCTTCACCTCTTCCAACAACAAGAATACCCTTTTCCCATATTTATAGCTCGAATATACATTTTTCGAACATAAACCACAGAGACACAACTTTTGAAGTTGAACAGGACTGATATTAAAAAGCTCATGAAACTCTTTATCAGTTTTCTCAACACGTTTAAGCCATACCTTTACAGCTTCAAGCCTTTGTCCATGGCATGTCTCCTCCTCAATTGCTACCTTATTCTCCACCTCAACTTTCATTGCTTTGAGATCTTCCATTTCCCTCTCCAAAGCTCTAAGGTTTTCCTTTAGTGATCGAATATAACGTTCACCACGTATGCATCTAAAGATGCGGTTCACCGCTCCATCACAAGAGAATTGGAAAGCCACCGCATTTCCCATGGTGATAGATGAGTGAGAAAATTTTCAGTAAACAACGACGATGCTAAAGCTCAAGCTGCAAAATCATTTTACTAATGAAGAAGGATGAGCGGATTAGCTTGATATGAATTGCAATTTCTGCCATTGTTCCTAAGGACGCGTTTACTTTAGATGAACTATGTTTTAAATAAAAAAGGTCAATGATTAATCGCACAGTTGGAGTATTATCCACAACCATCTTAGGCTTTAAAAAATACAAAGGCAAGTAATTACTTGGTAGGCTTGCTAGGCCAGTATCCAAGTTCCTACATAATGTAAGTAGCGTGACTCCATCTGTGGTTGTGTAAATGCACCTGCTTTTAGTATATTTACCACATGTCACTAAGCTAAATGTTAACTGAATGTTTAATTATCAACTTTGGATTAGTATAATCACCTTAAATGCAACTATGTTTTTTAAAAATGTTAATTGCCTAATTTGGATTACCTATAGTCACCTGCTTTTTTATAATTTTCAAATTTCCATCGATTGTGAAATTTGTGATTTTATAAAGTCAATGATTATGAAAAGTTCAACTTTCATGTAATTGTTTTTTGTTTTTATATTTATTTTGTGAAAGTTGTGGTTCTCATAATTTGTGTCTTTAGATTACCACGCGACGCCAAGAAGCAAGTGGTCCAGTTAGCTTGTCCTTGATCTAGTTAGGCACTAGGTGAGGGTTCAAATCTCACCAGTTCCAGTGGAAACAATTTGACTATGGATCAGACATTTGTCAATTCCACTAATAAAATAAATGAGTAAAGTTGATAAAAAAAAAAAAAAAAATTTACCACGCGAGCCATTTCACAACATCAAACTGACCAGCCAATTCATTGACTTTCCAAAGTCAATGATTGTGAAAATCACAACATTCAATAAAACAAATTACAATGAAAAAGATGGGAACCATGAAAAAAATTGTGCGGCCACTAAACGTGAACTGCATCTTCCTATTTGGAAAACTTGCTTTTACCTAAAAGTGCCCTGTCTATATTCCAACGGCAATTTCCTAAAATCTCTTTTAATTCTTCATTTATTGTAGGAAGAGATAAAACTCTTGATGCCAAAACCACTAAATGAGTAATTATCTAAACCACCAAACCAAAAAAAATTGGCAAGATGAATAAATTCAAATATATTTTTCTTTTTGGGAAAAATGTAAAAAAAACTTAGAAATTTCGAAAATGGGCAGAAAAAATTTTGATTGTTAAACTAAATCGCTAATTAATACTGAATTGCCAATTAAATCTTAAAGTTTTTATTGACTGAATTATTTAAATATCAGTGACTTAACTGTGTGTTTTACTAATATGTTTTGGAATTGCTTATTACATACAATTTCAATCTCAAAAAGGTATTCTTAACAAAATTCCCAAAAAAATAACTATATACTCCCTCTGTTTTTTATTACTTGATGTTCTAGGAAATAATTTTATTTTTAAATAGTTGATGTTTTGTATTTTCAATGCATAATTGACCTAATTTTTCTTATTTTTACCCTTATTTAATTGGCCGCACAATGTAAATGCGCTTTCTTTAAATAAGGGTATAATGTCATTTCACAAAATTTCTTAATATGTGTGAAATTTGTAAAACATCAACTAATTAAAACAGAGGGAGTAAAAAGCTAAGAATTATCTCAAAAGAGTAGTCTGCGTCTGAGTCTCCATATGCAATTAATGCTATTTAATGTTTTATTTTGTTAACATTAGACCACAATTGATCGGCCCATTAGCTAAGTTCCTGCATAATGCAGACGGTGAGACTCGATCCCGAGACATGTAAATGCGCTTGCTTTTAGTGGACTTACTCCATGCCATTTGCATGTCTTTAATGGATATTTATAAGTTTTCATCAAGTTATAATTAAAATTAAAAAGGGGGAATGTAAAAAAAACCTAAATTATCAAACATGGATGAAATCTTTTTTTTTTTTCAGTTTTTGATTAGTGAAATAAATCACAAACTTTGATTAAATTTCTATTTTAATCTCAAACCTTTGTTTTTTGATAACTAATTCACAAGCATATAATCTTATGATCCAGATGGATTTCATCAGTCTAAGAAGGGTACATATTAGACTGATAAATCATAAACGATTTTTAGTTTCATGAAAGAAAGTCATGAGGAAGAGACTGATAGAAATGATTACCGACATGAATATGTTAAAATATAATTGAGTTTAGTTTACTAGTTATATAAATAACTCTATAAATTAAAGTAGTTACGTATTCATAAATGGTTGTACCATTTAGAGTAGTCAACATTTGTGTTTTTTAGTTAAGTGTGGAAATGTCACAAGTAGAAGAGATGCAACTCTTAAATTGTGTCTCTTTGTTGTCTATATAAATCAGTTCTGTGCCGATGTAAATTATCAAGTTTCAGATAAATAAAAGTTCATATATTCGGTTCTTCTATTACTTTGTCTCTTTCTTCTCTTCTCTTCTCTTCTATAAACAAATCGACAGTTCAACAGAATAAAGGCAAGAAACGATTTTTGGTATCTTCATCCTCCCATTCAAGGTCAGTTTTCTGTTCTGGAGGACACATCCTTATTTGTAATTTCTCAAAGGCACTTGAAGCATTTAAGGGAAGTTTTCTCTGCTTTGGACATTCTGTTACCTTTAGGATCCGCAGAAATGGAAAAGGAAGAGGACTTCAGTAGATACTCTCCAGCTGAGGCAAACTTCTCAACCGTAAATATTCTAATTTCTGAAATGTTGTTGTAACACCTGTAAAATTGGCTGCTTTCTCTTTGTTTATAACTTCTTGTAGGTCTTCCAGATTTTCAATGACTAGCTGGATAAGATTTGGAACAAGCAATAACCAAGTCAGATCTTTACTCTCACTGCACCCAATTATATTCACGACTGAGGGATTGCTAAACCATGGACATATGCTTTCTCTAGGCTCTATATCTGTTATATAGGCTGAGACATGATTACTTTCCACCCAGAGTATACAAAGATTCTCCATACTCTTCAGCAGCAATGATATGTTGAATTGTGGAACGAGAATATGCAGATTGTTGATGCAGTTTGCCAACCTTTGGTCGTATAATATTTGCTCCAAGCCCAATTTTGTAGATATTGTTATGGTTAGAATTTGAAGATTCTCAAAGAGCTGCAACTCCTTTAGTAAGCTTACATCTCCATGAACATTCGACATTTGTAGTACCAAAATTCTTAAATTCCATAACTTTGATATCCCTACCAGACTACATAGTCTACGGGTAAGGCTCAAATCTAGATGACGTAGCTTTTTCAACTTTTGAAAACCAATAGGCAGCTCCTCAATACCTGTATTCGACAAGTCAAGAAACTGCAAGGAGACTAACTCTGATATCTGCTCTGGCAGTGTTTTTAAACTGCAGTTACCTGATAGATCGAAAACAACTAGCTTTTGCATAGACTCGACGAATTCACTTGAAAGACTCTTCAAGATATTATTTTGGAGGAATAGAGTTGTAAGTTCAAAACACTTGGAACCAGGAGGGATCTCTTCAATACTATTATTCATTAATGACATCTTTTTCACAACAACACAATCCTTGAATTTTGGTACTTCACATAATCCCACTTTTGCTTGTACGAAAAAAATTTCTGCAATCCATAAAGCCATTTCACGAACTACGTCATGCATCACAACAGTTCTTGTATTTAATGCCATCAATAAACTTGCACGGATAAGGGTACCAATTACCTCATGACCTTTGTTTATATCTCTTTTTATAATAAGGTGTTCTCCAATGAACCTTTCACATATCCAGTAATGTATCAACTTGTATTTCTTGATCACACAATCTTCCGGAAACAGAGCACAATAAAGGAAACACGACTTTGATATTTTCATCCACCAAGTTATCGTAGCTATACTTGAGAATTGGAAGAATTTTGTTTTCCATGTCCGAAAACTCTGCAGCAGAACTAATCAAAACATCAATTGCATGCTCCCATTCTTCAACCGTTGTTTTAGATGTCATTGTCTCACCAATGACATTGAGCGCTAATGGCAGACCACGACATTTTTCAGCGACCCTTTTTGCGAGCTTGAAAATGAAGGGGTCGCTTCCTAATATATTGTCTCCAACCTTCTTACTAAATAATTCCCATGCTTCCTCTGATTCCAAACATTTGACTTGCATTGCTTCTTGAGCTTCCATTCGTCCACATACTTCCAGAGAACGGGTAAAAGTTAATACGTCGGAAAAAAAAACATATAGTATTTTACTTTCAAAAATTTGACCCACGTTTTACATGTATACCACATTCTATCATTTTTTTCTCCTATTAAATAAAAAAAAATTATCAAAACAAATTAAACTGGACACATATTTGAGATCTACGTTAATAACAATCAAAACAAAATTATATATCCATATGTTGACTCATTGATTTTCTATTGACTCAAATGACTTCTTTTATTTTTGTTTTTTTACCGACTAACTCAATTAATTTTTCTTTATGTTTGAAGAGATACTCTCTAACCATAGTTTCTTGCAAAAGTATTTTTATACCTTTGTTTATACTCTGTTGTGTGTATGTTTACTAAACAAAATTGATTGTCAAATTTAAATTATCTCGTCTGAAGACTACGACTTATACATTTTCAAATCACTAGTCGTAATAATTGTTCTAAGACATGATATACATATAGATATTAAGAAATAAAAATGTGTGGTTATAAGATAAACTGTAGATAAGACCAACCCAGAAACTCATTTGTGTGAAGTACATAGATTATGAGTATGAGAACTATCTATCGGACTAGGTAAGGGTGTGACATATCCAGAATTCAAACATTCAACATTTATCTGCACTACCTCAATAAACCACATAAAATACGATAATAAAAATATAATAATCCACGCTGTAAGTGTGGGTAGCATCCTAGTAAATAGTTGAATTGTTTATATATATAAGTAGTCTAAAAAAGGATGCGATATGTTTTAAGTAATAGAATAAGAAATGAAAGAGATAATCTCCAAGTGAACTGCATAAAGATAAGAATGCAAATCAAATGCAATATATAATACAATCCATATGAGCAACACAATATATAACACGGAAAAAAGAAAGAGAAAGAAACAGAAGAGAAAAAGCTTCGATTCTGATTCTGATTCTGATTTTAGCCACTGATGGATCCCAATTCAAGTGAAAGCAAGGCTTGATCATAGGCCGCTAAAGAAGAAAGTAAAAGTAAGGAAGTTAGTAACATTCTAGTAATTGAAAAGCACATCGAGTATAGTAAAGAAGAAGAAGCTATAGTAAGAAAGTAATTGAGAATCACATCATATTATGAACATTGTTTTAACCAAAATGCAATTTCATATGCCTAACAACCAGTTTCTTATGAAGCTGAATTTATGTTAGTTGGTTTCCATTTCATATTCTTGTCCTCCTATATATACGTATATATCTTGTTCAACAGCTATATGAAGGAAAAAAAAAAGGAAAAAAGTGGTTGTATATAATTTCATCATTTGTTTTTCAATTTTTTTTGTTTAAAATTGCAGTTTTATGAAAATCTCATTAAGATCACATGCATGATTTACAAGATAATTAAATATATGCGTTTGTTTGGTAGCATGATGCAAATGAATTGATAAAAGTGCATACCTCATGGTAACCAAGAGCATATATGAAATAAATTCAAGGTGACAAAAAATCTCAAGCGGATGAGAATAAGATTACTGATTACCCTTCCATATTAAAGGCCAGAAACGATTTTTGGTATCTTCCTCCTCCCATTCAATATCTGGAATCTACAGAAGAAACAAAAGAGAAGAAAAGCAACAACATTAGTAATTACTCAAAAACGAAGGAATGAGATAAAGAGGCATAACCTATCTGTTGAGAATACAATTTATAAAGAAGCTTAGGTAATTTTAATCGGTTTTTGTATAATATTTTTCTTATACCATGAAGGTTATAGTCAACGTTTGGAACATGCTTGGAAGACTCCACCAGAATGTCTCAAGGTTGCCTTGTTTAAGGTAAAGACTCTAAGTCACAAAGAGAGTCTATGTCAAAGTGGTTTAATGTCTTACACCGGTTAAGAGACATCAAACCGGGATCATTCATTAACGAAGAAAAGATCAGATCATCTCCTTCTACGCTCATCGGATATATCTTCTTACTGCCTGATTGGTAAATCTTACAACAGCTTTGCAGAGCCATAATATATTCAGAGCAATTAACTTTTTCCAATCAGGCTTTGCTTTAGAATTTGTTTAGAGCCATATTTTTATGAGAGCACTAAATCTTTACCAATCAAGCTTTTCACATAATTTCTAAATTCCAGAGCACTGTTTCCTTTTTTTGTGCTGCAGAGCAATTTTTTGGCTTTACAAAGGTAAATGGGCTGATTGGTAAATCCTACAGCAGCTCTGCAGAGCTATAACATTTTCAGAGCACTTAATTTTAGCCAATCAGGCTTTGCTCTGAAATTTGTCAAAAGCCATATTTTTATGAGAGCACTAAATCTTTACCAATCAAACTTTACTCATAATTTCTAAATCCAGAGCATTGTTTCCTTTTTTTGCTTTGCAGAGCAATTTTCTTCCAATGTTCAAGAACGTGGCTGAAAAATAGGTGATGGTGGAGCTAAAATCGTGGGCTAGATGAAGACTAAGTTTTTGACTTATCCAATTAAATCTAAGTCTTCAAACCTTTGATTGTTCTTTCATTCCTTAATGGACTTATTCATTTAAGTTTTTTATTTATCCATCACATTTCTCAATTCACTCTTTACCAACACAATTTAAATTTAATATTTGAGCCATATTGCCAAAGTATTAAAATCCTAAAATTGTTGCGACATCATGCCCTAGCGGAAAGAAGGAGAGAAATGATTACCAAATTACGGGCGTGAACGACCAAATTTTTGCCATATTCGTCCAATTTAGGGTTACTGAACTTGAAGTCCTCCACTTTAAAACGATGAAACTCTTCTCGACGACTTGATAGTATTATTTGACATGTCTCAACTCGTGGGGCACTTGAAGCATTTAAGGGAAACATTCTCAACTTTGGACAGTCTTTTCCAATTAGATCCACCAAAAATGGAAAGGGAAGAGGCCTCCAGTAGATACTCTCCAGCTTAGGCAAACTTCCCAAGTACAGAAATTCTATTTCTGAAAAGGTGTGGTAATAACTGTAAAATTGGTTGCTTTCTCTTTGTTTATAATATCTTCCACTTCTTTTGAATCTTCAATGTATAGGATGACAAGATTTGGAGCAAACAATAGCCAAGTCAGATCTTTAATGCTACTGCACTCCTTTATCTTCACTTTGTAGAGGTTGCTAAAGCATGAGCCAGTGCTTTGTTTGGACTTCATATCTATTATAATTTCTGAGACATGAGTATTTTCCAACGTGAGATACTTAAGATTCTCCACACCCACTAGCTTTGATAAGTTGACTGGCTCTTGTTGAAAACCGAGAATATGAAGACCATTGATGCATTTTGCCAACTTTCGATCGCGTAATATTTGGTCCAAATAAAATTCTGTAGATATAGTTATGTTCAGAATTTGTAAATCCTCCAAGTGATGCAGCTCTTTCAATAAGGTAATATCTCCATGAACTTTAGACTCTTGTAGCTCCAAAATTCTTAAACTAGACAACTTTGATATTCCAGTGATACTACATAGTCTGGTTGTATGCCATAAATTCAGATGAATTAGCTTCTTCAACTCTTGGAAACCAACAGGCAGTTGCTTTACACTTGTACGTTGCAAGTTAAGATACTGCAATGAGACCAACTCTGATATCTGCTCTGGGAGTTCACTAAAGTTGCGATTTCCTGATAGATTCAAAACAACTAGCTTTTGCATAGACTGGATAAATTCAGCTGAAAGATTCTTCAAATTATTGTGCTGGAGGAACAAAGTTGTAAGTTCAGAACACTTGGAACTGCAGGTTATCGCTTCAATCTTGTTTTGCATTAGTGACATCCTTTTCACAGCACCCCAATCTCTCAACTCTGGCATCTCACATAATCCCACTCCTGCTTGTACAGAAAAAACCTTTTTTTGTTTCCCAAAATCAGATGCAATCCAGAGAGCCATTTCGCGAACTATGTCATGCATCCCATGTGATGTACCCAACACCTCCATTAATAAATTTGCACGGATAAGGGTACCTAATATCTCATAACCTTCATTCGTTGCTCTCTCTATATCTTGGGATTCCCTCATGAATCCTTCGCATATCCAATATTCTATCAACTCTTCTTTTACTATTTTAGAATCTTCAGGAAATAGATCACAATACAGGAAACATGACTTGATATGTTCATCTCCTAAGTTATCGTAGCTGTACTTGAGAATTGTGAGAATTCTGTCTTCAATGTCAGAAAACTCTGCTGCGGATCTAGTCAAAACATCAAGTGTATGCTTCCATTCTTGTACTGTTTTTCTAGATGCCATTGTCTTACCAATGGTATTAAGAGCCAATGGTAAACCATCACATTTTCCAGCAATTTTTTTTGCCAGTGTGACAATGACAGGATCATGTCTTAGTTTTTCAACTCCGGCCATGTTTTCAAACAATTCCCATGCTTCCTTTGGTTCCAAACACTTGACTTGCATTGGTTCTTTATCCCCCATCTTTCCACATATTTCTTGAAAACGAGTGGTGAATGTTACTTTGCATCTATTTTCTCTGGTCGGAGTTGGAACTCCGATGGCTTCTAGATCCACTTCCTCCCATATATCATCTAGCAACAGAACAAACCTTGTGCCCTTCAAAATTCTGAATATATCAGTGGCCTTTTCACTTTCATTTTTGTTCGTCCACGCCTCGTCACAAAGCTGTAGCTGTTTTGCAATATCTTCTTGAAGCTTGGAAATCACTATGCCTTTAGACACAACGACCCATATAACTCTGAACTGGCCAGCCATTTCAGTGAACTTATTGTGTATCTTCTTAAAAAGTGTAGTTTTCCCAACACCACCCATACCGTGTAGACCCATGATTCCAACTTCATCTTCCATAAGGCGCTTCTATGCTTAATTATGGGTTAGTGATCCAATTATCTAGTTTTGGAGCAAACCCAAA
>OVBA01006875.1:0-15966 GCA_900406435.1 Lepidium aucheri
GTATTTTCTAACTTAAATTAACATACAAATTTTAAAATTTTTATGAATATAATAATAAATTTATAAAAAAAATTGTAAATTATTTTTTTTTATAAAAAAGGAGTCGCTGGTCGCAGCGACTGCAAAACGAACAACATAGCGACTGGTCGCAGCGATCAGTCGCAGCGACTAACAAACGAACATAAAACCAACTTTTTAATCGTGATCGCTGGTCGTGGTCACTGATCGCAGTCGCTAGCGACCATGAAACAAACAGGGCCTAAATTTTATTCTCAACCAAATCCTTTTATGCGATGGAAGAATGAAAGACAATGAGAAACTAGACCTAAGTTTTTTGTTAGTTTCAACAAGTAAAGATCATCAGAGATATCGCTTTTCTTTTTCAAAGAAATGGAAGATGTCAAGTGATCATAACTGGCTGCAGAATATATTTGGTGATTTCACGAATTCAATGAATAGAGGAGGTTCTTTGAAAATGTGAAGTAAATCAGGTGAAAGTTGGAGTCAAGTAATACAGAATTGCTTGAAGATATCTTTCTTCACAAAGATAAAAACCGATTCTGCAAAATCAAGTAAGTCATCACCTAAACTTAGTTTGGAAAAGTTTGATGCAGAACCTGGAAACTAGTAAGGGAACTTAGTATTAAGTCTACTTGGGTTGATTTATACTGGCTGAATATTATAAGATAAGGAATGAGTATGTCCTTATCTCTTCTTGGAAAGATGATAATTGTTGAATGTAATTTGATGCAATTTATCGAAAAGAAAGCATAAATGATGAGTAAATTAGTGGTCTACTAATTTTGAAAAGATAAGATCTAAATCATGGATTTGAGTGTGCTTTTTAAGTGTGATTAGATGCTGTGTTTATTGGTCTGATTGTGATCATATTTATCGTTTTAACTTGTCTCTCTATAAGTTGATGATGTGATCTTTAAATAAGTTATCATGAGACATTGAGTTTGATTTTGTGTGTTTCATTTAAGAAGTAATGAAACTGAATTCCACATCAGTGTTCTGTGTCTAAGGCATATTGTAGGAGACATTACGTCATTAGTGCTTTGATGAAAGTTGGTGTATAACCTTCCTGAAATGTGAGAGGTCTGAAAAAGGATTTTTGGATCCTTTGACCAATAGCTATGTGGATGAATGGTCCTGAACATAGTTATAGGGAGAATAGACTACAACTTTTAAAAGTGTAAGAGAGTCAAGAAAACCTCTTTGAAACATTCGAATTAAGTGTAAGAGAGTCAATAAGAAGATCTCTTTGGAACACTTGATTCGAGTGTAAGAGAATCAATAAAAGTTCTCTTTGAAACACTTAAGTTAAGAGAGTCAAAAATAAGACTTCTCTAACATGTTTGGTAAAGTTGAAGATAGTCAAAAAGTAAACTACGTCAAACACTGATTAATGTTCAAATAGAACTTGCAAAGCTCTCAGTAGTTGACTTAAGTTGAGGAGGAGCTTTAGCATGGAAAAGAATGTGGCAGATCCATTAACGAAAGCTATGTGTAGACGTACCGTCTTGGACACAACAGCTGAATGGTTTTGAGATGATTTAAGTTTGAAGTTTTCTGGGATCCTTACTATATGACATACTTAAGTACATCATTAGTTCAAAAGGTCAAATGAAGGAAAACTTTAATCTTTGAAAGATCATGTAGTTGAACGATGTGACAAATCGTCTCAGATCAAATTTATGCTTGTGTGCTTAAGTAACCTAACATTCACAAGTAGTGAAACATAGTGTAAAGTACAAAAGGAAGTAATATAAATTGCAGGTATAGAGCAATATAAATTGCAGCTTTTGTGTTTTTAAAGTAATATAAATTACTTGAGTTATACTTTTAAAAGCAATGAAATATGTAATTGGGTCGATAGATATCCATGTAAGACACAAGGTGAATGAAGCCTTTTGAAAGCTGATGTAATTTCACTTGTGTTTGTGTGGCTGGAAAAGATTGATAGTATTGAAACTTAAAGGTTGGTGACTATCTTACTATAACTTTGTCTGATTGTATGATAAAGACATGACGAAGAAAATGAGTATGAAATGACTTAAGCAAAGTAATTTCTGGGCTCCTTACTAGTTAGTTTACTCATGTAAATTTCTAGTTCAAAAGGTTAAACGAAGCAAATAATTGAGCTTGATAGAGTCATGAATGGTATAGAGATTATAATTCTTGTTTGGTAGTATCATGGAAAACCCAGGACATCATGTAGAGAAGCTAAGGTCTGAGCAAAGTTTAAAGAAGAATAAACTTGTTAACTTGAACTTGCAAACGTATAAATGGTATATTTAGTTTGAAATGTTCAGAGTTTGTGGTATATTTAATTCGTAATGTTCAGACTTTAGCGGTTGATGAACAGATTGTAATGTAAGTTACAAAGATTTATCAAGTATTACAAGTAGTAATATAAAGAAGTTTTCTAAAATAATCGTGGCATGAGGCTTGGTGGTCTCAGTAAGAGCATAGGCTCAATTTGATTGTGAAGGTGTTCTTCATAAATGAGGGAAACGCTTCGTGACAATCATTAGTTCAAAGATCTAACAAAGAACAAGCTTCGGTATTAGTGGTCATGATACAGTGTAATGACATTAAGTCTGTAAATGCGTATTTGTTTATATAATAATATATACAAATGCGATTGTAGAGATATATTCAAAATGTTTGAGTGAAAGCAACTCTGGAACATATTTGAAATCTCGTTTGTAAATATTGAGTAATAAAAGTTGTATTCTAAACAACTTTGATTGCAAAATACACAGTAATGTTGATTCAAGTCCTTCAAGACATCAGCTGATTACAATTCTTGAAACAAGAGGAGGATTGTTGGGTATGTTTACATCGAATTGTAAGTTTGGATTGGACCAAAACAATTAAATGTTTAAACATTGTAAAGGCCCATGGAAAAATATATCCAAAAGATTTCTTCTTGTTTCTTGGATAAGGAAGAGAAAAAAGGAAATATTAAATAGAATCTATTTAAGATAGAATCGTATCTGAAGAGTTGTATATATATAAAAGAATGGAGGATCGATTTCACCAGGGGATGAAAATACTGGGCTGATCGATGCTTCTCTGTTCTTTGTTCATCTCTTATCATCTTCTTCTGTGTGTTTCACCTCCATCATTGGGAGTGCACGATGATGGAGTTGCAGAGTTAAGACTGGAGTAACCACCTTGTAATCATGTACCGGATAGGTGGAGATATTGCTCAAGCCCAGCAGCTTTGTGTTGCGTCTCTCCTTTCGTCAATTTTGCTTGTCTTTCTTCAGTTTTTCTTTTGTCACCAGGTTCAAGATCTAACAGATCGAAGATCACAAAGTCAAAGAATCGATGTAAAAATTGATCGTAACCAAAAATCAAACAGTTACGAATATCCTAACAATGATCCTAAGTGACGTAAAATCCCAGTAGATTTTCCTAAAATCTCGGAAGTAGACAAAATTTCACAGCGAAACACTTTTGACTTCCAATTAAAAATCGAAGAGGATCAGTACAGAGAAGAGAACTATTGATGTCAAAGATCAGCTAGGTTTGTAGGGCCAGAACGATATTAAATATATTAAGGTAGAGATTTTCGAACTAACTCAAAACTAAAGTTTAATTAAGATTTTGTTGATCGAACACAAGAATATTACAAAGAGTAAGCTTTTCTCGACTTAGAAATGGATAGTTACAATTGATTGATTATCGTCCTTTTATAATCGAAAACTAGCTAAGTTTTTGCTCAGAATACACCGCCACTGACCGAGTCCAATCTCTTATAGTCGTTGCCCGCATGACTCGAAGTTCAGCTCCCTTAGAATACGGGATCGGAGCTTCTTAATGGGTCAGGCCTTCTGGATTTGTCTTCAGATTTGCGGCGATTCTTTCATGGACCTTTTGACCTGCTATTAGCGAAGTGGACCGAAAGATTGCAACTTGCAAAGTGGTCGTTGCTGGGCCAGGTACCAACAATAGCCCCCCAGCTCATGTGTTTTGGCAGCTACGCCGACTCCATGAGCTTTATCTTCGGAGCTACTTTGTTTAAAACGCATTCGATTCTTTGTTCAAATTTGAAATTACTACTCTGGAACGAATTCGCCTGATATCACGAATTTGTTTAAATTCAAAAAGATTCCTTCTTGATAAGCATTTTCTCGCGATTCCCTTCTATATATACATGCATTCGAACCTTATTCCTTCAACCATATCTAAAAATTGAGGTCCACTAAAGACTAACTCTTAAGAGACTATGGGAGAAGATGGTACTTCTGACCGATCTCACAGCGGCAGATCTCTGGGTACATCGTTTACCTATTTATTTATCGTCGCGTTGCACATTCCGCTATTCATGAGATCTTATACGTCTTCATCGGGTTATGGAACTTGCTTGTTTACTATCGTTTTCATTTTCATTCATTTTTTTAGGTAACTCTCGTGGCCGGAACTCGGCCCCTCACTATGGTGGTTCCCGCCCACGGTCTCTTGTGTATCAGCATTCGACATCTACTGACAAAACCGAGCTTCCTCCTCCTCTGACAATCAATTCGGAGGTTACTCCTTCAGCTGGTCCTGACAGCATTGGGAGAAGGTTGGACTCGCGAGAGCTTTCTCCTAAGCGAGCCCGTACTTCGAACGAAGCTCATGAGGAAGAGGAGACCTGAAACCCTGACGCACCCAGAGATGTTGACTCTGGCGGCATCTCAACATATCAATATCGTTAAGGATCATCGTCCTCCAGCCCGAAGTTTCGGTGGAGTTTTCAGCCTAACTGAGACTGTCGATCCTTTAAGATAGACAAGGGATGGCTATTGTTTTGAGGACTTCAAGCCTCGAGGATGTGTGATTCCTGCGCTGAGGGATATTGCTGAAAAGACTAGCTACTCAGAAGCCTTAGAAGCTTTTGGTTATGTCAGTTTAGCGTATCTTTCCTGTTTCCTTGCTTTCTAGCCTTATTTCTTATTTATTTTTGCTTGTCCATAGGCTATTGGTGCGTTTCACAAGTGCGTAGGTGGTTATGAAGCTAACCTCTCGGATTCAACCACCAAGGAGCCTAGCAAGACGGTTGACACGCTTACTAACATGCTGAGCTTTGGTCAGGATCGAGAGGCTAAGAATTTGGCTGAGATTCAAAAATTACTCTCCGAACTTACATCCCTGAATAGCAAGGTTACTGAACTCAAAGACCAACTGCAACATGAACACGAAGCTCGAGATGAAGCTCGTGAAACTGCTATTGAAGTGGCGGTCGCAGCCTCGACGAAAGACTTGGCCGCTAAATACCGCGAGCGCTATGCGCAACTAAAGGCCAGGCTTGACAGGCAAAACTTGGAGGGAGGATTGGAGATTAAGGTGGCTCAAGTTAACGTGTGCCTTGACATAATCAGGAGAATTGGGAAAGGTTATTTGGACCTCGACAGCGAGGAGGCTTGCTTAAAAGATAAACAGCTGGACCTGGAGCTTGACCTCGGGGTAGCAGCTACTTCCGATGTGAGTGGTGGAAATCTATCGGGAGGTTGCGGTCCGGATAATCCAATGGACCTTGACGCTTTTCAGCTCGGTCATCTTGACTCTGCTCATCGCATTAATCAATAGGTAGTGTTCTTTAATTCAGTCCAGTTTTTTCTTTTGGTTATCTTTGTAATAATCTCACGAGTTCGTCAGTCATTTGTTTCATTGCTTGTTTTCTGCTCCCATTGTTATTTTGTGGCCTATCATTGGTTTTAAGACAATTATTGCTCATATATTTGGGTTTTTTATGATTGATTTGAATAATTCGTTGTTGGTTTTAAGACAACAACTCATTTGGATTTCACGCGGTTCCACCAGGTGATCAATCTGGTGACCTTTGCGTGTTTTTGCTTGCGGACTTGTACCCCAAGCCGTACTATTTATTATTAGTGGTTCATCTGTGGGCTTTTAATTTTCCTAGTTGTTCAGGCTCGTGGACCAAGCCTGAAACACCCAGATGGGCTTGGTCCAATGCGTGCTTCTTCTGCACTGTTGCATCTGCTTTTCGTACGCGTTGTCCACGTGGCCCACATTGCTACCATGACAGCTGACGTGCTCGATGGTTCCCAAGAGAGTGCGTTTTAAAGATGAAGGGACGGTTTCACTTCCTATATCTTCTTCCCAGAGCGTTTTCGAGACCACCATTGTTACTCTAATTCTTAAGGTACTTCGATAAATTTCTTACTTTTTTCGTCCTATTTTCTCTATATTTTTTCTTTTCAAATGTCGATTATATCTCATCCCTCGTCTAAAAACATTGAGAGTGTCGAAATGGTTTGACCTCTACGGCAACAAAACAGAAGAAAACAACAGAGGAGTCGCTCATCACGATGTGATTCCGCCGGCAAGAGCTCTAAAGACGAAGATGTTATCGACTCTGTTGATAGTTTCGTCAAGGATGAGGTCTACCATTCAACGCCACTAGTCAGGGAGGAAAAATTTTGGCCTCACCCCCGCTCTGTGTTTACATGTAAACTTCTTAACATTTTTGGTGAGAAGTACGGTTTCCTAGAGGACGTGGTCATGTTAGTTCCCATAACTGGTATGTCACCGGAAGTTCTCCCAGAGGGGTTTTTATGCATGCATGCGCTGTATTTCAAGGACTGTGAGCTCAGGTTCCTGATCCAGCTTGAACTGCTGGAATGGTTAGACGCCATGGGGACGTGCCTTACCTAGGTGTGCCCGTCAGTCATCTGAATGGTGCTGGCGATCTCCACTCGAACGATAGAAGTTGGGTGACCAATGAGTGGCCCAGATCTAATGTGACTTTGCAGCGTGAAGAAAAATTTAGGAGGTTGCGGCCCCTACTAACTGTCCCCGAGGAAGGATCAAAAGGTCGTAGATGAGCTCCCAAATAAGGACACGAAGAAACTTGATCAGTATTTCTTCTTCAAGATATGTCCTTCAAGTGTTGGCAATTTTCCTCTATGGCGAATGCGTACTTCTTGGTCACGCGAGCTTGGTAGGCACTTGGAGTTCGCGACTGCGGATTTCTTTTTACGAATATAATATTTGCTTGATTATTAAAGATAAGTGATTTATTATTTTTTATATTTTGCAGGAAGTTTAAGTTGCCCTCCAACTCCAGAGACCGTTGAGTTTGCTACATTACTCAGGGCAGGAGGTGCGGCCTGAACTGCTTTTACTAGGGAAAGATTAGACGCTACCCCCTGGTCTCCACGTGTTGGTAAGAACATTTTAACACCATACTTTAAAGCTTTGTATTTTAGTTATTTCCTCTTATCTTGTGATCATCGTTTCTATTTACCAGTTAATATATATATATTTTAAGTTCCAAAGAATTCCTTGATCTTTCGTGACGAGTCGAGGCCGAAACGCAAAGTACGGACCAAGCCTGTCGAGCTTCAGAGTCAAGGAGTATGCCAATTCCACTTCTGTCTTGTTTGGTCAGGGATCTCGCCGCTGGGGTTACAATGGGTGACTTAGTCCCCATTTCTGCTCTTTTACCCGCTCTAGTGGCTCCTCCTCTCAGTGTACCTACGCCGGAGGCAGTGGGCTCAGATACCCACATGGAAGATGTTGCTGCCATGCCGTTCTCGACAAGGGAAGAGCCACTGGTGGATGGGCAGGTCATCTGCTCCACTGCCTATGAAGCAAATTGTATGGAGGTTGACGGCGGTCCTCCAGACAATAAGGTGCCTGCTTCTGCTCCAGCCTTGATGCCAGCATCACTCAAAGCATCAACCTCTCTACCTGAATCACTGCCAAGGTCCACTCAGGTGCTACTTCGTTACCAACTCCATCGGGTGTTGTTAATTCAAAGGTGGTAGCCTCTCGTCCTGCAGCGAATGACAGGAATATAGCGCTATTCCCGAGTGCTAGGAACTCCACAGCGGGGACCTCTGTGACCACGGGAGCTGGCAATCGGCAGGCACAAGACCCTATTGCTGTACTTCTTAAGTTCAGAACCCGGAGATGTTCATTCCTCCAGTTGATGAGATGATCTTTTTTGTAGAATACAAGGAGATGGCGGATGCTGACGTCAAGGTACGCCCCCCCCCCTCTTTTTTACTTTGTTTGTTAATTTTTGTCAACTTTTAGTTGTTTGTTATCCACTTACGTCCCGTTTTTCACTTTCCCCTCTATTTTAGAGTATTTATATGCAGAATAAATATATTGATTATGTTAAAAAGTGTTCGAGGGAATAGGTAGCTGACTTGACCAAGGATCTCAAGCTCCTTATCGAAGAGATAACTGTTCAGCATGAGGAGGAGATGCGGACTGCCAAGACTGCTTATGATGAGTTGATGGTTAAGTTCAAGGCTATGGACGAAGCTCTTTGCGGAGGGGAGAAAGAGCATGAGCGCCTCGAAGGCTCATATGTTGAGGCTCAACATAGAGCTGAGTCGGCTGAGCTGTCCGATCGCAACTTAGCGGAGAGGCTCAAGCAAGAAGCTAACAAGCGGAGCGAGCTTCAAAAAAAATATGAAGCTTCAAAGGCTACCATTGTGGAGTTAGCTTTGGAGTTTGTGCTGTCAAGCTGAAAAAAGCCGTTGCAGTCTCCTCCCTTCGCCAGACTAAAGTTGCTTTCGCGGAGAAGTGGAGAAAGAAGAGGAGAGCCACTGATGCTGAACTAAAAGCCCATAAAGCTCTTGCCAACCTTTCCTTGTTGGCGAGAGTTCAGAACAACACTTTTGACCTCGAGAAGGAAGTGGCTGAGGTCACCGAGCTGCGTAGAGAGGGTGAAGCTGAGTATGAGGAAGTGTCCGAGTATGAGTTCGAGCAAGACACTTAGAATTTTTAATATGTTTTTGGCTTAGGCGCTGTTTCTTTTGTCCTTGACTTTTTTCTTTAAATGTCTTTGTACATTGGCTTGGATTTCTCTCCCTTTTTTTTTACTTTGCTTATTTTTACGTTTCAGGCTTTTAGTTAAGTGTACTCTGGTTGTGAATATTTAGCTTAAGTTTTCTCATTTGTTTGCTTTCTTGTTATGGCCTTTTCTTTACTTGTTTCAAACAGTCGCTAGCCTTCGTATACTGTCCTCTCCATCTTTTTTTTTGGGTTGCACTTGACTAAGCAAACTGCCCACATACCTCGTAAAGAGGATCAAGCCTTACGTAGTTTATCATTCTCGGCTTGTTACCTTTAGAGATAGAAATTTTTTAAGTTCATGACATTCCACGGCCTTGGCTCTGCTTTGCCGGAGTCCATATTTTATATTCTATAGATGTTGGGCCTCATTTCCTCGTCAACTTGATACGGTCCTTCCCAGGACATTCCCAGTTTGCTAGCGTTGAGCTCGCGGGTGTTCTCGAAGACTTTCCTTAACACTAAATCCCCTGGGCAGAATTTTCTAGTGTTTACCTTCGAGTTATAGAACCTTGCAATTACGTTTTGATAATTTTGCATTCTGATATGCACCTGATATCTTTTCTATCAACCATATCTACTGCATGTTCTAGCATTTTGTTATTTCCTTGCTCCGATGCTGGCGCATTGCTTCATCGCAAGCTCGGGACCAAAGTCTCTGCTGGAACCATTGCTTCTACACCATAGAGTAGCAAGAAAGGTATTTCTCTGGTAGCTTGTCTTGGTGATGTTCGGTATGCCCATAATACGCTGTTAAGTTTGCCATACCATCCTGACTTCTTGGACTCAAGGCACTTTTTAAGTATATTGATTACCATTTTGTTGATTGCCTTGGCTTGCCCATTCCCCTGAGGATAGCGCGGTGTCGAGGTTTAATTTGATTGGCTTGGCAGTGAGATTCCTCTGTCCGGCTTGGCAGTGAGATTTGTCCCATTGTCGGTTATTATCTCATTTGGTAGCCCATGTCGGCACACGATGTTTTTCCACAAAAACTTGGATACTTGAGTACCGTTCTACTTGCGTATGCTTTCGCCTCTACCCACTTAGAAAAGTAGTCTGTCAAGATCAACAAGAAGCCAACTCGCCGAAGTCATGAAGGCTCCAGTGGTCCTACGATGTCTATGGACCATTTCATTAATGGGTAGGGGATTATCGTTGAGCTAAAGAGCTCGCCTGGCTGATTAATCATTGGTGCGTGTCTTTGACACTTCTGGCATTTTCGAGAATGCTTTTCGCAATCAGAGACGATCGATGGTCAAAAAAATCCTTGCTTTTTGATCCTTATCGCTAGTGCTCGCCCAGCCGCATGATTGCTGCAACTTCCTTTATGCATTGGCTCAATATCTCGGCTGCTTCTTCTTTGTTTACGCATCTTAAATAGGGGCCGGATATACTTCTCTTATTGAGTTGGTCGTTTATCAGAGTATACCTTGCACTTTGCAATCTTACTTTCTGAGTTATCCACTTATCTGAGGGTAGCTCGCCATTTTATATGTACCGTTGGATAGGGTCCCGCTAGTCCTCCTTGATGGTAACTAACTCGTCATCATATGCATCGTTTTGGCTACTCAAAATTTTGAGTAACTGTAATTATTGTTGTATGATCAATGCTTGGCCTTTCAATATGTACAACGGGAATAATCCTTTTGGTATCCAAGTCGAAAGTTACTGCAGAGGCCGCTAGGGCATCTGCTGCAGTGTTGTCTCCTTGTGGGATTTTATTGATCTCGAAACCATCGAATTGCTTTATAACTTCGTCAGCAAGTTCTTTGTATGCAGTCATCTTTTGATCCTTTGTTTCATACTCTCCCTTTATTTGACTTGAAATAAGTTGCGAATCTATGTGAGCCATTAATTCTTTTACTCTGAGGCTAATAGCCAATCTTAATCCAGCTATCAAAGTTCTGTATTCTGCAACATTGTTTGACGCATCAAAGCAAAGCCGGAAAGATTACTCAATTATCTCGCCGACTAGGGATACCAGCCGTATTCCAACTCCTGATCCTTGCTTGGTTGAAGCTTCGTCGACGTACAACTCACATCTTTTACTTGGGGTTTGTTCAATTTTGCAGTTCCGAGCTAACTCTACAATAAAGTCTGCCCGAACTTGAGACTTTATACTGGATCGAATATGATACTTGATGTCGTACTCGCTAAGCTCTATAGCCCATTTTACTAGCCTTCCTGACTTGCTGGGATTATGCAGGATAGTTCTAAGGGGCTGCGAAGTCATTACTATTATTGGGTGAGATTGAAAATAAGGTCGTAGCTTTCTCGCCGATGTTACTAATGCCAATGCCAATTTTTCTTCAATTGGGTATCTTTGTTCTGCTCCTATGAGCATGGCACTTACGTAGTAGATAGGTTTCTGTTCATTTCCTTCTGCACGAACAATTACACCACTTACGTCCGAATCTGAAACTGCTATGTATAAGCATAGCGGTTCCCTGATGATTGGCTTTGCTAGTTGATGTGTGTGATTTTTGATGGTTTTAGAGCCTTGTTTTAGGTAGTTTTGCACATGTTTAGCTAGATTTTCCGTGCACTTAGATCCGTTTAGGTTAGTTTTGTAATTTTTTTGCATTTGCATTTGGAGTTTGGTCTTTTATCTAGGAAAAGAAGCAAAAAGGAGCTAAAACTGGAGCTAAGGACAATTGGATCAGCTGCTAGGAGGAAAAGATCGTGCAAACTCAGATCGCTACCTCGTGGATCGCAAGGGGAGGACCGCTTGGAACGCTAAGGAAAAGATGCCTCAGTCACCAGCCTCGAGCTATTTTCCGCAAGGGAATACCAATCTATTACACTTGGACCTTTCACTCAGTCTCAAACCCCAAGGGCAAAGACAAGAACCACTTCTTGGTGCCCAAGCTCGTGCAAGGACTCTGAGGGCAAGATTCTTGGTTGACCGACTTAAGTCGGTTTGACCATTAGGGTTACGCAAATGACCCTATAAATACCCTCTAATCACTCTCTTATCATTTTTATCTGATGTTTAGCTGAAAAACTCTCTCTATTTTTATTGTTGCTGTCATTTATGCTTGTTTAAGGTACTCTTTATCTTTATGCTTTTAATGGAATGAATTAAGTTTGATCATCATCTTTACTTTCTGCTTTTTATTTTTATGTTTTTTATGTTTATGCAAGTGAGATCTCCCTTACTCCTCCGCTCTCAACCCATGAGGCGCGAGTAGATCCTTGTGGATCTCGAGGATAGGGATTTCGGAGGTGAATCCACTGATTCCCTTGCTGTGCGATCCATGATCTAACTCCGATCTCTTCTCACATGGCTAGGCTTAATGCTGATCTCTCTCTGATCAAGAGAGATCTGATTTGGGCCGTGACCTAAGGCTAGTGCCGAAAGAATCGGAGACCAAGTGCCATATGAGTGATGGTTTGATCCACCAAAGAGAGATCTAGTATGTGGGTCGGCCATTAAATGTATTGGGCTGAACTTAAAGCTTCTGATTCGGTATGATCGTGGCTAGCGCCGTAATGGATCATCCGATTTGGTAAGGGATCTTTGCCGTGAGAACGGGCTGATCTAGTCTTATCCCAATCTAGGGATCGCTCAATATAGTGCGGCAATTTCGGATCGGCGAGTTTACCGCTGATCAAACCCTCTCTATCCTTTAGATATATGCTTTTAACCTTATTTCCATCATTTGCAATTGTTATACACTGTTTTTGATGCATTTCTCTGTTTTAAATTTTTAAATTCTATTTCTATTTTGTCTTTTAATTTATTTTGTCTAATTATCTAGATTGCAAGCTAACTTGATATCATAGCCTATCTTTGTGACAGATTGATAGGTTGCTTGAACTAAGGTCTAGTAGTAGATAGATTGTTTGCAAGAAATTTCTGAGTATTGGTTTGACAAATCTCATTCATTTATCCATTACTCAATGATTTGATCTTAAGGACCGAAAAAACCTTTTATCAAATTGGCGTCGTTGCCAAATCAGTTTTGCTTGTTCCAATTTATAATTTGCTAGTCTTAGGATCAGGTTTAGTGTTATTACTATTATCACTTGTCTGTGTTTCACTCAGCTTGGATCTATAAGGACCAAGCTTCCACTTTATTGACAAGTCGTTGTTTCTGTCCTTGCAGGCATCGCACGTAACCCTCGCCATCAGGCACCGAGGACAGACACAGAATTAGTACCCTCGCGTCAACTCCTGCGAGTTGTGCGAGTAATCCGTATGACTTAGTCGGTTGATGCACACACGGTCGAAAGGTTCTCACCACCTTCCACCACCCACTGACGACATCAACCAGCTCACTCGTGAAATCAGATGAGAGCGTACCAGAATGCAGCAACAACAACCAGATCTGGACAACCCCACGCCAGGAACGACGACGGATGGAACACCTCCGTTGGTCAATGAGGCCGCCCACCAAGCGCGACCACAAAACCCAGCTCGTCGCCCTCGCTGTATTGGTACGAGCGATGCCTCGAGTACACACCGATACAGAACGGGATCCAACCGCCGGCAATCCAGAAAAATAACTTCGAGATCAAGAGTGGACTGATCTCGATGGTCCAGAACAACAAATTCCATGGCCTACCCTCGGAGGACCCCCTCGACCATCTTGACGAGTTCAAGAGATTATGCCCGCACACTCGCATCAATGGAGTTAGTGAAGATGCACTGAAGCTCAGGCTATTTCCCTTCTCTCTAGGGGATAGAGCACATCAGTGGAAAAAACACCTTCCCACCGGATCAATCACAACTTGGCCGGAGTGCAAGCACATGTTCCTTACCAAGTTTTTCTCTAACTCACGGACGGCAAAGCTTCGGAACAGCATATCCAACTTTGTCCAGCAGACCAGCAACTCATTGGCCGAGGCATGGGACAGATACAACTCTTATTAAGCTCAATGTCCTCATCACGGCTTCAGGGAGGATACGATCCTCAGCAACTTCTACCGAGCACTTCACCCGAGGATACGTATGTTGTTGGACACCACAAGTCACTGGAGTTTTCTACAGCAAGAAATCAACGAGGGAAGAGCATTAATAGAGAACATCGCCCTAGCAGATGGTCAGTATGGCGAGGAGTATGATCGAGCTGTCAGGGGAACCTCAGATTTAGATACTTTCGTACGAAAGGAGTTGAAGCAACTTCATGAGAAGCTGGATAAGTTTCTCATGGTGCACACCAAACAGGTCAACCTTGTGGAAGAGGAAATTGTACAAGAAGGCGAAGATGAGCAATTGGAGAAGATTTGTTTTGTTCAAAATTAAAGTGGATCTAAGCCGTGGGTCAATTATAAATAGAACCCGAACTTAAGCTACCAAAGCACGAATGTAGCTAATCCTCAGGATCAAGTGTATCCACCAAAACAACGAGCTTGGATACCCAAGGAACAATGGCAGCAGAGCCTTAAGCCAGCACCAGCTTCAACACAACCTCCGACAATAAAAGAAGAACAGCCGGACGTGATGAATATGCTCCAACAAATTTTGCAAAGCCAAACCGCACACCAAGCGGAGATGACCACTAAGTTTGGTGAGGTACATAGCCGAATTGATGCAAGCTATAGTGACCTCAACTGCAAGCTTGAAACCCTCAACGCACGGCTGGAGTATGTGGAAAGTAATCAAGCATCGTCATCTACTAAGACTACTGGTCAGCTACCGGGAAAGGCCGTTCAAAACCCAAAGGAGTATATGGCTCATTCAATCACTCTTAGAACCAAAAAGGTGTTCTCATCAGTGGTTGGACAGAAGGAAAACGCTGAGGACATCGTTATTTAAGCTGGGGGGCAGAACAATCCAAGATGGATGTATACAACTCAGAGACACACCTCGCAGGCATGAGCCGCGAGGAGAGGGTGATGATGATCTGACTGCTGGGAAAACTGCACAACTCAAGGAGAGCCCTCGCTTGCCTGTGCAGCGAGGAGAAGAACCAGACATTCCCAACCTAAATTTGACAGAAGGATTTGCACCAGTGATTGTAACCAAAGCCAAAGCACCTTTCCCTTCACATTTAAAGAAGAACCAAGCGGAAAAATAAAAGGTCCTTTTTGACAAGAAAATGAGTGGTATAGAACTAAAGATTCCTATCTTAGATACTTTTGCTTTAATTCCGCAATAGAAGAAATTTTTGAAGAACTCACTTAAGGAATGAGGGGAGGAATGTATGGCTGTTGGGATTCGATCATCTAGATCGGTATTGATGCCAGTTCTTCCACATCAAAGGAAAAGGTTCGTTGTAGAAACATTGGGTGATCCGGGAAGCTTCACACTTCCATGTGCAGTAGGGCACCTTACATTCATCAACTGCTTGTGTGATCTTGGAGCATCCATTAGCTTGATCCCACTAATTAATGCACAAAAGATGGGGTACTCAAACTTCAAGGATTGCAAAATTTCTTTGGTCCTCGCAGACAGAACAACGAGGAAGCCGAGGGGATTGCTTGAGGATGTACCAATAAACGTTGGAAGTGTGTTGGCTCCTATTGATTTTGTGGTTTTAGAGATGGATGAAGAACCAACTGATCCACTACTGCTGGGTAGACCTTTCTTAGCATCAATGGGAGCTTTGGTTGAGGTGCGGAATAGGACCATTGAACTAAAGGTCAGAGAAGGAGTTGGTATGATGTTTGAATTAAGAGAATGAAGAAAGAAGCCTACGATCGATGGGCAATGCTTTGAGATTGAAGGAACAATAGAGAGGATGGACGAGGATGCGAACAAGGGAGCTCTGGTTCACTTTGCAAACACACACTAAGAGGTGTATGAAGAGTCGAGCTGTGACTCTAAACAAGCCAACTTGGGAGGGAATCCCATGTCTATCCTTGACTTTTGAAAAGTCTTTTTAATTTCGTTTAAAGTTAATTTAGCTTTGTTTAAATTTTAAGAATAATCTTTGCTAGTTCATTGTTGTTATTATTGGGTGTTTGGAATTTTGATATCAGGTTCAAGGAGCCTTGGCTACACTCTTGGCAAAATTTGAGGAAGCAATACCCTCATTAAGCCAAGAAAGAGTAAGCCTCGCACCTAACCCTCGGAGGCAACAAAATGAGGAGTGAGAAAATATGACAAAGAGCCTGAACCCCTCAGGACATGAGGCCGAGGAAGGTGTGCAAGTAGTGTTCACATTGCCTTGAACACCACTCATGGAC
>OVBA01006876.1:0-15966 GCA_900406435.1 Lepidium aucheri
AGCAAAGTCAGAATGTACCGTCTGAAAATGTTTCCAAGCCTTTGCATCCGATGGATGTATCACCTCGCCATTGTTTACTATATGTTCCGCATGCCATCTCATTGCCGCTATGTCCTTTCTGATTGATATAATCATTTCAATCTATCAGTAATTGGCAAGTACCACATACATTTGTATGGGACACGCGTCCTTCCTCGTGTTGCTTGGTATCTCGACTTTCCACAGAATCGACANTGGTATCTCGGCTTTCCTAAGAATTGACATTCCTGCAACTTATCATCCTCTTTTGAGAAAATCATGCAATTGTCAATGCAAACATCAATCATTTCTGATGGTAATCCAAGACATGCAGCTAACTTCTGCATTTGATAATAATTCTCTGCAGAATTATTATCTTCTGGCAAATACTATTTCAACTAATCTGCGAATTGATTCATACTTCTCTCACTTATGTTTCCTTCACTTTTAATAGACATCAACCTAGATGCTAATGACAATTTCGATAGACCTTCTCTACATCCCTCATAGATAGGTTCATTTGCAGCATCTAGCATATCATATAATTGTTTTGCTTGGGGGTTGGGTTCTTCAATTCTATTTTCAGTGACACCTGGGATATTACCATGATATGTTTCTGTAATCATATCATGTTGCCTATTTCCTTGTTTCTCATCATAGTTTTCAAACATATTTCCGCCATAATTATAGTTAGTATTATAATGCCCACTAGCACCCGTACTACTACTTCCAACACCCAAACTATACCCCTCCCCATGTGAAAACTACACAAAATAATTAGGAATAAATCCTCTATTATATTTTCACCATATCTATATTCAAATATTTCCTGTTCTCACACTTTAAACATGGACAAAAGATGTTACCGACATTTGGAGTAAATGGGTTATTAGCTGCCTGATTTATGAATTCTCGCAACCCATCAAAAAACTCCTTCGTCACTTCTCTAGTCTCCATAGTTCTTCGATTATACATCCATCGTCGTAATGCAACCACTTCAGCTTCCGACATCATTTTTATTTTTATTTTAAAAAAAAAAATTTGCAAATTTTCTTTTCTCACTACTTTCTCTCTCTTAGTGTTTGAGATGTGGTGTGAGTATACAATGTCACTGGGTCTATTTATAGGGAAAGAAGGAAACTTTGCTACAGCTTTGCAATGTACTGTAGCAAGTATCGTAGGGCCATCGCAAATGCCTCGCAAACACTGCAGCAGAAAAATATGTTGCAAAATCGTCGAAAATATGCTATGGATTTGCGACGTAGCATAATTCGTCGCAATTCTCTTGCGAGTTTGTCGCAGATTTTGCGATGCCAGAGTATTTGTCGCAAACTTGCGATGTCTTTGCGACATCTTGTCATACGTCGCAAATTTGTCGCAAATCCATCGCATTTTTTGCGACGGAAATAATTCCTCGCAAATTTTAGTCGCAAATCGCCTATTTTCATGTAGTGAATACCAAATTATAGGAACCAAACCTGAAAAAATACCATAAATAGATCTTAAATCTATGTACCCAGAAAACCGAGTCTAAATCCCAATCTGAACCAAATCAAGAACTTAATTTGTAACCGATATATTTATATTAATTTTTTTCTGAATATTAATTAGTTTTAAAATTATATATATATATATATATATATGTGTGTAACAAAATCTACCTTATATATATTAATTTTTTTCTAAATATTAATTAGTTTTAAAATTTTATATATATATATATATATGTGTGTAACAATATATATATATATATGTGTGTGTAACAAAATAAGCATAAGATAGATATTGTTACAGATATATATATAAAATTTTAAAACTAATTAATATTTTTTTAAAAAAAAATTAATATGAATATATCGGTTATAAATTCGGTTCTTAAACCAAAATAATCAAGATAGTGAATTAGATGAACCAAACCCGATAATATACCAGAATACACCCTAAATCTATGTACCGGGAAAATCTAATCTAAAATCGAACCGGATTTGATCAATAACTGAATTTGTAACCGAAATATTTTTTATTAAATATTAATTTTTTTAGAATTTATTCTATTAGATATTAATTAATTTATAACGTGGGATTTGATTTTTTTAAAATTTTATTTATTTAGGTTGTTAAACCTGTGCTAATATTTTGAAATATTGATTTTGAGATAGTTGATTCAATGACTGTAACCTGAACCAAAATTGATCTTAGAGGAACCATCCGACAAACTACTCACAAAAGTTATAAATCTATATATCCAATAATCTAAGCCCGAACCAAAACAAAAACAAGAACAAAATTTTATCTTTCTAGAGTTTTTATTATTATTATTGATTTTAATTTTAAAATTTTATATAGAAATACCTCTAAACCTAAACTCGATCATACTGAACCAAACCATATGCAAAAACTAAAAATATATGAGTAAGTCCTAAATACCAAATTATAGGAACCGAACCCGAAAAAATATCATAAATGGATCTTAAATCTATGTACCCAAAAAACCGAGTCTAAACCCCAACTTGAACCAAATCAAAAACCGAATTTGTAACTAATATATTTATATTTATATATTTATATATTTTTTTTTGTTTTTAAAAAAAATATTAATTAGTTTTAAAACTTTTTATATAAATCTGTAACAAAATCTAGTTTATACTTATTTTTAAGGGTTGTTACAAACCATATGTTAATTTTATCCTAAAATTCATAACATGTTCAAAATAAAAGTGTCTCCCATTTTAATATATAAGATACTTGAATTGTTATTGGACGTGTTAAAGCACCATAATCATATTGATCAGAGTCAACAACAACGATAACCAATTTTGATATATGGTTAACCGAAAATTGTATGGTTGTGGTGTTTTCACAAATTTAATAATAGTTTGGGTGTATTTCTATAATATAACATAAAGTTTTCGTAGAAAATTACACATTACCAAAGTTGGTATGTTTAGTTATTTACACTTCAAAGTTGGTGTAGTAAATTATTCGGGATCTGAGATTCAATTTGTGATCCGTTTTGATCTATCCCAAAATTGGTCATCCACGATAAATAAAATTAAGGTCTGTGTAAAAAAATTTTAGATTTGCGAGTATGGATCTAGTAAATATTTTTTCTTTAGTGGATACCCAGATCTGATCCAGTTGTATATTATTAAATTATTTAAAAGTTTTTGTTCATTTTTAGGTTTTGAACCATGGATTATAAAATGTTATTTTAGAAGTGAGTATAGGATTTTAACATAAACAATTATTTTTCGAATTTTTGATAACATTTAACATGAATTATAATAATTATTATTTTCGTCTCTTCCCTGTAATATTTTGAATGTTTTAATAAGTTTGTATACTATTGAATTGTAGAAAATCCAACTTCATCATTTCGAAAAAGAAAGGAAATCAACTTTTCAAATTCATAGATCTATAAAAGAGGTAGACGCTGTAGCAAAAGATAAAGATCTAGGAGAAGAAAAATCAGATGAAATTGCCAGGAAAATACAATTGGGTTGATTTGCTTTGTTAAACATTGTTCCCTCACTCTTTTTGTCAATGACGACTCTTTTGATTTGCATATATAATTTTCTTCCATCGCTTTACACTGTTCATAGACATTGTTGCATCATTGTTGTTTACTTTCCAAACAAATTATTGACAAATATGAAGTATGAAGTTCTGTCTTACACTTACCCTTAATTCTACTTGGATTTAGATATTGCGGATGTACATTTGATCATATTAAACATGATATTACTTACTTATATAATACTCATATATATAAGTACCTAATGTTTGGTTTGTTAACGCAATTTATATTTTATCATTCAATTTTTAATTAATTTGAAAACTTATTTAGGAATATTATTTTGGTTCTACTCTATATTTCTTTCCAGACAGTTTTTATTTAATTTAAGCATTTGAAATTATCTAGAAATATTTTGTAGGTTATACTCTCTAAATTATGCATATAAGTTGTGGATGTATAAACAAAATTTCTAATTGTCAAATTAATTAAATTTGAACGTTTATTTGGAATTTGTATAAACATATTAAACAGAAGATCTCTAACAATCAAAAGACTGGACCCCATGTTTCGTTTATTCACAATTACAAATTTTATCACTTAGTTTTAAATTAAACTAACAATCTAAAACTACCTATAATAACATTTTGGTATACTCTAATTTTTTTACACTCGAAATCTTATTTACTTCGAGAGTAAAAATTATCTAGAAATCGTTCTTAAACTGAACTCTAAATTATGCATGCAAGTTTTAGATGGACAAGCAAAAAGTTCAATTGTCAAATTAATTTAAAATTGACTGTTTGTTAGAAACTATGTAAACATATTATATATGAAATCCCTAACGAAAAAAAACACTAGACCCTATGTAAGGTTTAATTACACAATTTAAATTTTTGTCAATCAATTTTTTTTATTAGACAATCTTATAGTACTACCTAGGAATAAATAATTAACATTTAATAATTGATTTGACAATATAAAAATCCTAAGGAACCTTCTTTTTGATGTTCCTAATCATTCTCTATTTATCTAAAACTAAAAAAAAAAATTATATAGGTTGTGGAAATAAATGGTAGAATATTTTTGTTTGGTTCTGATTTATACTATCTCTTTCATTTTAAGTTTTTATTTTACTCTTGTTGGTTATTGGTTATTAAATTTCGATTATAGTTACCTCTAAATCTGAAATGAAGGAGATGGAATCAATCGTTTTCCTTCCATTGAAGCTCCATTTATAAGTTTGTTTAGAGGCTCTGTTTTCAGACAAAATGCTTATTAGAAAAGTACACAAACAAGGTTAGAGGAAAGAGTGTTGTTTCTTACTCAGCTTTAATGAGATCGAAAATAATGCGTCTTTAAGTGCTAACTGATGGCTAAATTCAAGCATCTTCTGGACCGAACTGCTTATTATCTTTGAACTCTTTCACTTGTTTGATTGTAAACATAAAACAATCTCAAGGTTAGTATCAAAGAGAATTCATAGCTGCTTTATACATTCTTTTTTTCTGTGTGGTTGTTGCAGGTTTAGTAACTGACGATTTGTTTTATCCAGCTTTCAATTTAACGTGATCACAAGTTCTACCTGTTACAAAGTTTGAAGCTTTAGTGGAATAATTTACAAATTTTGTTAAACAAGAACAAGAGAGTGTTATTGTTTCTTATTTTACCTCTCGCTTAGCTTCAGCTTTGTCCGAGCTTCCTTTTCGAATTTCCTTGCCTTTGAAATTAGAGAACGAATCTTTTGTGTACAAAGCTTTAAGCGGTCTCACTTGTTCATAGAGTGCAGGATTGATAGTGGACTTTTGCTCCCAAAAACAGATGGTCCATTATAGTTTCAACTTTGCTTCCAAAAACTGAATCAAACAAATCTTCTTCTAAATAACAACCATTTTTTGAGGGGAAAAAGAAAATACACACATGTGTTAGAGTATAATCTATATATGTTGATGAAGAACATAATTAACAATAACTAGAACAGATGTTTCTGGTATTCATTTTTAATAAGTAACCACCTTAAACCCTCACTTTCAAAACAACTAACAGCATATTTGATATGCAAATCAGAAGAATCCAAAATTTTATTACCTTCAAAGAGAATTGCAATGGATAGACAAATTATATATCTAATAATAAGCCAGAAGATCATATCCACAAATTAAAGACTTTATGCGAAGCAAAATAATATGGACAGACTTATGAATGAATGAGAAGAAAAGATTCATGCATACTTAGAGAAATCACATTCTCAACTCAACACAGGAATCCAAATGACAAATCCCTAAAATTAAGATAATTAACTTCTATATCCAACTATACCCCAATAGCCAATTGAAGAGAATAGAAAACATAAGCGCTTGAGGAAACTAATTGATTTCAAGAACAAAGTAGTCAATGATGCATTTGTAACAAGCGAGAACTAATTTACTTCATAGCAATGCATATTGAAAGCAAACTAACGCCAAATCAACGACCAGTTATAAAGTATTGAGGGATTTATGAAAATTGTCTTACCTCTTTACAACTGATTTGATGCTCACAAATCTGCGTTTCCTCAAACATTCCTCCAATTACTTGCTTCAATTCACGAACCATAGCTGCTGCCTCTTTAACTCTCTCATCAGATTGACCAGATTCCATCAATGCATCACGATCTTGATGATAGAGCAAGCACTCTTCTCCAATGTTTTACATTGACTCAACAAAAACCTACACTCACAAGCTAATTTCTGATTCTCATCAACAAATTTCCACGATTTAAGCATTTGGCCTGAGGAAAAAGAGTGTTCTATTGTTTCTTAATCTGCTTTAATGAGATCAAGCTGCTCATCATCTTTGAACTCTTTCACTTGTTTGACTGTAAACACAAAATCATCTGAATGTTGGAATCAAAAAGAATTCATAGCTGCTCAAGGTTAGAATCAAAGAGAATTCATAGTTGCTGCTTTATGCATTTTTTCTGTATTATTGCTGCTGGTTTAACAACTGATGATTTGCTTTATCCAGCTTTTGGTTTAACGTGATCACAAGTTCTACCTGTTACAAAGCTTTAAACTTTAGTGGAATCATTTCAACTATTATTAAACAAGAACAAGAGAGTGTTATTGTTTCTTATTTTACCTCTTTCTTAGCGTCAGCTTTGTCCAGCTTCCTTCTCGAATATCTTTTCCCTTGAAACTAGAGAACGAATCTTTTGTGTTGAAAGGTTTTTGGTGATCTCACTTGTTCATAAAGTGCAGGGCTGGTAGTGGACGTTTGTTTCCAAAAACAGACGGTCCATTACAGTTTCATCTTTGCTTATGAGGGATCTCAAAACTGAATCAAGCTAATCGTCTTCTAAACGGTGTTGTAGTTCTCAACCATTTTTAAGAGGAAAAAGAAAATACACACAGCTGTTAGATTTTAATCTATATATGTTGATGAAGAACACAATGAAACAATAACTAGAATACAAATAAGTAACAATCTCACCAAGAATACAAATATGTAGAATTACTAAGAGCACATTCGACATACAAATCATAAGAATCCAAAGTTTTATTACCTTCAGAGTGAACAGTTATGGACAGACAAATTATATATCTAGTAATAAGCCAGAAACTAAATGTGGTCCAGCCTAAGTATCTCTTTCAATCAATCAGATCATATCTACAAATTTAAGTTTTCTATGAAGCAAGATATACAGATAGACTTCCGAATAAATGAGAAGACTATATGTATTGACTTATTAATTTATAGAAAGAATTTTGGTTTTGGTTTTTTATTTTGACTCTTGCTGGTTATTGATTATTTTAAATTTCAATCTAGTTACCTCTATATATGAAATAAAGGAGATGGAATCAATCGGTTTCCCTCCATAGGAGCTCCATTTAAAAGTTTTTTCAGACTTCAGAGACTCTATTTTTGGACAAAATGCTTATTAAAAAAGTACACAAACAACGTCAGAGGAAAAAATGTGTTGTTTCTTACTCAGCATTGATGAGATCGATAACGATGCGTCTTTAAGTGCTAACTGACGGCTAAATTCAAGCATCTTCTGGACCGAACTGCTTATCATCTTTGAACTCTTTCACTTGTTTGATTGTAAACATAAAACCATCTTAAGGTTAGAATCAAAGATAATTCATAGTTGCTGCTTTGTTCCTTCTTTCTTTCTGTGTTGTTGTTGCTGGCTTAACAAAAAAATTTGCTTTATCCAACTTTCAGTTTAATGTGATCACAAGTTCTACCAATTACAAAGTTTGAAGCTTTACTGGAATAATTTACAATATTTGTTAAACAAGAACAAGAGAGTGTTATTGTTTCTTATTTTACCTCTTGCTTAGCTTCAGCTTTGTCCAGACCTTTTTGAACCTTTTGTGTTGAAGGCTTTAGGTGATCTCACTTGTTCATAAAGTGCAGGACTGGTAGTGGACGTTTGCTTCCAAAAACAGACGGTCCATTATAGTTTCATCTTTGCTTATGAGTGATCTCATAACTGAGTCAAGCAAATCTTCTTCCAAACGGTGTTGTAGATCTCAACCATTTTTTGAGGGGAAAAAAAGATACACACATCTATTAAATTTTAATCCAAATATGTTGATGAAGAACATAATGAAATAATAACTAGAACAGATGTTTATAATTTCCATCTGTAATAAGTAATAACCTTAAACCCTCACCAAGAATACAAATATGAAAAATAACTAACAGCACATTTCATATGCAAATCACAAGAATTCGAAGTTTTGTTACCTTTAGAGAGAACAAATCTAGTAATAAGCCACAAAATTAATGTGGCCTAGCATTAGTATCTCTTTCAAGTGCATCAATCAGATCATATCTACAAAATTAAGTTTTTCTTTGAAGCAAGACAACATGGATAGATTATGAATGAATAAATGAGAAGACAAGTTTCATGCATACTTAATGAAATCACATTCTCAACTCAATAGAGAAATCCAAATGCTAAATCCCTAAAATCAAGATAATTTACTTATATATCGAACTATACCCCACTAGCCAATTAAAGAGAATAGAGAACAAAATCGTTTGATAAAATATTGATTTAATGAACAAAATAATCGAATGGTGCATTTGTAACAAGAGAGAACTAATTTACTTCAAAGCAATGCAAATCAAAAGCGAACTTAGCGCCAAATAAATGACCAATTAATATGTATTTAGAGCTTTATAAAAAATTTCTTACTTCTTCAAAACTCGTTTGATGGTGACAAATCTGCTTTTCCTCGGACGTTCTTCCAAGTACTTCCTCCAATATTCGAATCCTAGCTTTTGCTCTTTAACTCTCTCATCAGATTGATCAAACTCCATCAATGCCTCACAATCTTGATGATAAAGCAAGCACTCTTCCCCAATGTTTTACACTTACTCAACAGAAACCTACACTCACTAGCCAATTTCAGATTATCACCAACAAATTTCCACGATTTAAGCATTTGGTCAGAGGAAAAATGTGTTTTATTGTTTCTTAGTCTGCTTTAATGAGATCAAGCTGCTCATCATCTTTGAACTCTTTCACTTGTTTGACTGTAAATATAAAATTATCTCAAGGTTAGGATCAAAGAGAATTCATAGCAGTTGCTTTATATATTCTTTTTGTGTTGTTGTTGTTGGTTTAACAACTGACGATTTGCTTTATCTAGCATTCGGTTTAACGTGATCACAAGATCTACTATTTCAAAGATTTAAACTATAGTGGAATCATTTACAACTATTGTTAAACAAGAACAAGAGAGTGTTATTGTTTCTTATTTTACCTCTTTCTTAGCGTCAGCTTTGTCCAGCTTCCTTCTCGAATTTTTTTTCCCTTGGAACTAGAGAATGAGCCTTTTGTGTTGAACGGTTTTAGGTGATCTCACTTGTTCATAAATTGTAGGACTGGTAGTGGACAGTCTATTATAGTCCACATGTTGATGAAGAACATAATAAAATAATAACTAGAACAGAGGTTTCCAATTTCCATTTGTAATAAGTAACAACCTTAAACCTTCACCAAGAATACAAATATTAAAAACAACTAACAGCACATTTGATATGCAAATTAGAAAAATTCGAAGTTTTATTACCTTCAGAGAGAACAACGATGGACAGACAAATTATACATCTAGTAATAAGCCACAAAATTAATGTGGTCTAGCATTAGTATCTCTTTCAAGTGCATCAATCATATCATATCTACAAAATTAGGATTTTCTTTGAAGCAAGACAATATGGATATACTTTTGAATGAATGAATGAGAAGACAAGTTTCATGCATACTTAGAGAAATCACATTCTCAACTCAATAGAGAAATGACATTCTCAACTCAACAAACAAATCCAAATGCTAAATCCCTAAGATCAAGATAATTTACTTCTAAATCCAACTATACCCCACTAGCCAATTAAAGAGAATAGAGAACATAATCGTCTGAGAAACCAATTGATATCAGGAACAAAGTAATCAAATAATGCATATGTAACAAGCGAGAACTAATTTACTTCAGAGCAATGCAGATCGGAAGCCAACTTAACGCCAAATCAATTATCAATTAAAATGTATTTAGAGCTTTATACAAATATTCTTACTTCTTCACAACTCGTTTGACGCTGAAAAATCTGCTTTTCCTCAGACGTTCAGACGTTCAGACATTCTTCCAAGTAATTCCTCTAATTCACAAACCCTAGTTTCTGCCTCTTTAACTCCCTCATCAGATTGATCACATTCCATCAATGCATCACGATCTTGATGATAAAGCAAGCACTCTTCTCCAATGTTGTACACTGACTCAACAAAAACCTACACTCACTAGCCAAACTATGATTCTCATCAACATCAACGAATTTCCACGATTCAAGCATTTGGTCAGAGGAAAAAGAGTGTTTTATTGTTTCTTACATAGCTTTAGTGACATCTAGGTGCTCATAAACTTCAAACTCTTTCACTTGTTTGACTGTAAACATAAAACCATCTCAAGGTTAGAATCAAAGAGAATTCGTAGCTACTTTATAAATTTTTTTCTTTATGTGTTGTTGTTGCTGGTTTAACAACTAACGATTTGCTTTATCCGGCTTTCGGTTTAACATGATCACAAGTTCTACCTATTACAAATTTTGAAATTTTAGTGGAATAATTTATAACTATTGTTAAAAAAGAACAAGGGAGTATTTTTGTTTCTTATTTTACCTCTTGCTTAGCTTTAGCTTTGCCCAGCTTCCTTTTCGAATTTCTTTGCCCTTGGAAGTAGAGAACGAACCTTTTGTGTTGAAAACTTTAGGT
Source organism: Lepidium aucheri (assembly GCA_900406435.1). NCBI lineage: Eukaryota > Viridiplantae > Streptophyta > Magnoliopsida > Brassicales > Brassicaceae > Lepidium > Lepidium aucheri. The sequence goes on from OVBA01006876.1 coordinate 10,794, forward strand.
GATCTCACTTGTTCATAAAGTGCAGAACTGGTAGTGGATGTTTGCTTCCGAAAACAAACGGTCCATTATAGTTTCATCTTTGCTTTTAAGTGATCTCAAAACTAAATCAAACAATTCTTCTTCTAAACGGTGTTGTGGTTCTCAGCCAATTTTTGAGGGAAAAAAAAGATACATACATCCATTAGATTTTAATCTATATATGTTGATGAAGAACATAATGAAATAATAAGTAGAACAGATGTTTCTAGTTTCCATTTGTAATAAGTAACAACTTTAAACCATTACCAAGAATACCAATATTAAAAACAACTAACAGGACATTCGAAGATTTATTACCTTCAGAGTGAATAGCAATGGACAGTATACATCTAGTAATAAGCCAAAAAATTAATGTGGTCTAGTATTAGTATCTCTTTTAAGTTCACAATCAGATCATATCAAAATAATATGGATAGACTTATGAATAAAATGAGAAGTCGAGTTTTATGCATACTCAGAGAGATCGCATTCTCAACTCAACAGAGAAATCCAAATGCTGAATCCCCCTAAATCAAGATAATTTACTTCTAAATCCAATTATACCCCAATAGCTAATGAAAGAGAGCAGAGAACATAATCGCTTGAGAAACAAATTGACTTCACGAACAAAGTAATCAAATGACGCATCTGTGACAAGCTGAGAACTAATTTACTTAACAGCAATGGAGATCGAAGAGCAAACTATAACGCCAAATTAGTGACCAATTAAGGAGTATTGAGGGATTTGTGAAAATGTCTTACTTCTTTACAATTGATTGTGACGCTCACAAATCTGCTTTTCCTCAAACATTCTTCGATTTACTTGCTTCAATTCACAAACCCTAGCTTCTGCCTCTTTAGCTCTCTCATAAGATTGATTCCCAAATTCCATCATTGCATCATGATTTTGATGATAGAGCAAGCACTCTTCTCCCTAGTTTTACACTGACACAACAGAATCCCACACTCACTAGCAAATTTCTGATTTTCATCAATGAATTTCTTAAACACTTGGGCATTCATACTTGTTTCAGACTAGAAATTGAGCAAAAATAAGGTTCAGGTTCAGTCAATCACATCTACTACAAAACCTCTCAAATCATAGAAAAAATAGAATTCAAAACCGGAACGAATCACTCACCATACTTACCAAGATCGATTACATGATCCTTTAATCTTGTAGTTACAGCCAGATATTGATCACGCAGATAGCGATAAGATTCTTCATCCGTATGAAGCTTCTTCTGGAGTGATTAGAGATGGGAAGCAAATGAGTGATCAGTTGTGTCTTTAATATACTCCTAGGTATAATCCGATGAAGGAGTGAGTGAGTACGTGGAGAAGAAGAAAAACACAACGATGTAGAAGATTCAACAAGAGAGAGTCTCGCCTCGTGTCAGTGGTGTTTATTTGAATTTGAAAGTTTATTTATAGGAGTTCAACAATTTTAGCCGTTTTGATCGTTGGAGTGCGAGATTAAAATTCAAAAATTTAGACGTTTTGTTCGTTAGGATGCGAGATTTTTTTTTTCAAACCAGACCCAATATGGGTTTATATTAAATAATCATTCCAACTACAATAGCGTAAAAAATATGGATATAGGTACAAAGCCTAAACCAGTACAACATTAAACATAAACTGATAGACATCTTTGCGGAGGCAAAGCTCGAACACAAGAGACGGGTTGGATAGAAGGTGGAAACTTGTTCGCAAATCTTGAAAGGATCCGGAAGCATTCCTAATTCTGTAGTCACTTGTGGCAGTCGAACGTAAAAAAAAAGCTCTTTGAAACACACGTTTCGAGCTTAAAACACAAATACTCGAGACAATAAAATCTCGATAGTCAACCATCTCCCAAACGGAGGCTGGTATTAGGTTTAATCTAATTTGACTAATCTCTCATGCCTTTAGATTAAAGCATCTATAAACCATGTTCTTAAAGCCCATCAAATTAGCCCATTCTTCTAAAGGCTTTAATGATTGGTAAATTAAAATTTTATCATCTAGACAGATTAACGTTCAAAATTTTACTGTCTAGATAGATTGTATAAACCATGTTCTTAAAGCCGATCGATTTATAGCGAGATTAAAATTCAAAATTTAACGGCAATTTATGAGAAGTGACACGCAAATGATCCGTTAATAGCATAGTTTACAAGATTATTTATTTATTTTTTAATTAATTAATTAATATAGAAGTCGCTATAAATCGAAGGCTGTTGAAAATCGAACGATGTCGTTTCGCATTTCGTAAATCAAACTACGTCGTCACATTCTATAGCTATATGAAGTTCCTGAAATTAATCTCCCGCAGTACTTAGAGCATGTTCTAGCTATTTTATGTAATTTATATGTTAGCTTAAAGCATTTGGAGCTAGAGGCTTTATCATCTCCACGATTCCTTCTAACATCTGCACTACTTTCCCCATAGTCGGTCTCTTAGACGGGTGCTTTTGTATACACCAGAAACTGGTCTGGACCATCCTCATCACTTGTTCCATATCTACTGTTTTATCGGTGTCAAGACATTTGTCCAAGAAAGCTATACTATTACCCTTCTCGAATTCCTCGTACGTCCAGTCTGAAAACTTTTTGTGGTTTGTTTCTTCTGAGACTTCAAAGTTCCGTCTTCCACTGACAATTTCTAACAGAACCATTCCATAGCTGTAGACATCAGATTTTGATGTTATTGGAAGATTTGCAAGCCATTCCGGGGCAAGATATCCCCTTGTTCCTCTGACACAGCTTAGTCTTTGGTATCTGTTGTCGTTTGGCATGAGCTTGGCAAGTCCAAAGTCCGACACTTTGGCATTGAAGTTTTCATCTAAGAGAATGTTTTCCGGTTTTATGTCGCAGTGTACAATGCAATCAGGACATTCCTCATGGAGATAGAGAATAGCCTTAGCGGTTCCAAGGGCAATGGAAAACCGGCACTCCCAGTTCAAGATTTTCTCAGACTCTGCCGCGAAAAGGAAGTTGTCGAGAGACCCATTTTTCATAAACTCATACACCAGAAGTCTGTGGCGTCCTTGGGAGCAAAAACCTATTAACCTGACCAGGTTCAAATGATGTGTGCTACCTATCGTGGCAACCTCCATCCTAAACTGCTTCTCTCCTTGTTCTATTCCTTCCAATTGTTTCACAGCAATACCGGTTTTGTTTGCAAGCATGCCTTTGTACACAGAGCCAAAACCTCCAACCCCAAGCTTCACCTTGAAACCTTTGGTGAAATGTTGCAGTTCCGTATAAGAGAATCTCACGAGTGCACTAGATGCGTACTCAAATAAAGTGCTGTGTGATGACAAAACTCCAAAATGAATATTACTTCTACAGCAGCACCACCACAAAATTCCCTCTGTTGCAACCAAACCTACAAGTGTTGCTATGACAACAACTGCAATGACCCACGCATGGATTTTCCATCGTTTGTCATTTATCTTCACAGCTGTTATAGAAGAATCGGGTAAAACTGGAGTACAAACCTTTAAAGAAGAAGTACTAGGAAGTGAAGGGTTCTTGTAGCCACTAACAAAACCAGGTGGCTTAAGGAAACAAATACCAGATCCATCATTCATTGGAACAGAAGCAACACAAACACTCCCAGAAAGACAATTGGCACGACACCCCTCTATACCGAGAGTATAACTCTGTGAAGACACTTCAGGTGGGTATGTCAAGAACCTAATGTGTCTCAAATCAAGCATAGCTTCATTGCCACGACAATCCTCGAGCTCCACTCTTCTCCTACAACCTTTTCTAATATCATTAACATCTCTAGGAACAAAATTCTCTGAAGGACACTCACATATCGGACCTGAATCCTCATATCTACAAATTCCAAAGTTGCCACAGAAACCATAAACTTGACACTGATCAATAATAGCAACCCATCTTGACGTTTGAACATCACTGCCTTTGACAGTACTGTAAATTCTCAAATTCCCATCATCGTCTAACCTCAAAAACCTAAACACATCTTTCCCTTCTCCATAATCGCTACTGTAAACAGAAATCGCACCACCTTTAGGTAATGTAGAATCAAAAATAGAAGCAACACCATTAGGCTGCAAAACAAATCTTGGAGACGAGAGATTCGCATCAATAGATGAATTAAGCACTTGATTCCAGTAAACTACACTATTCTTCCACTTAAGCGTAAGATTCCCATCTTCCGAAATCCGAAACGAGTAAAAACCAGATCGAGATCGGAGAGACTTACCAACAGTGAAATTCTGAGTCGCGACGATAACATCGACCGGGTGATCAAAAGAAGACCAAACCGTCAAGTTTCTGTAATTTCGAAGGAAGAAATTCCCAGAATCGTCTAAAGAAGCGGAAGCAACTCCTAGGTTTTCGCTGCCGGAATTCCAAACAGTAGCACCAGAGCCGTTAAGGAGACGAAGGGAGCCAGAACGGAGAAGACGGAGAGATCCACCGGAGTCAACGGTTCCAGCAGACCAAATAGTAACAATGTTGGAGAAAACGACGGCGGCGAGAAAGGTATCGGGAATTGCGGTGGGAATGAAAGAGACAGAGAAGTCGGAGCTTGGAGAATTCCATGAGAGGCTGAGATTTGAGGCGTAGAGAGTAGATCCAAGTGGAATCGTGAGAGAAGATGAGAAACTGAATATGCAGAGAAGAAAAAATTGCAGAAACGTCAATTTCATCGCCATTGTAGTAAGGGCAGATAACTTTCTCAGTCTCTTCACTTTATATACAAAAAATCAAATGGATAATGAAACAAGGGCGCGTATTCTTTTTAAGCAAAAATTCTTTTTCTTTTCTTTGTTTTTCTATTTTTAGTCAGTGATTTGAAATATATAATATTGAATTTTCCTTGGTCCAAAAAAATAAAATTGAATTTTCCTTGGTGATTAAAAAAATTAGCTGGTTTGAGTATATATATTATATATTATTAGTTTGATTGTCGACAAAAAATTATATCGGTTAACGTTTTATTGTTTTTGTGGTGGTGATTTAAATTTTTAAAATTACTAATAGACCAGAAAAGATTTATGACAAATTTTTATTGGAAAAAATATAAATTTCTTTGGTTGGAATAACGTATTTGGTAAAAAAATTTGATGGATCAACCAGAACTGATTCATGATCTAGACTCGTTTTTAAAACATCTACTAAATACTATATATATATA